>CAWWDR010000798.1:53483-82359 GCA_963942565.1 Maea johnstoni | reverse complement strand
TTCTACTTTGCATTTAGGTTTTGTTGTTTATCATTTACCAATTGTATGTGTCTCTTTTTATACCTGTATTGCAACAGTCATCAAATTACATATAAACATACATTCAGAAATGTCCTCTCTTGTGCCTAGAGGGGCCTGCCCTGATGGCCGTGTTGTCTAAGACATTGACACTGACTGCTACATGTAGCTGCCTCGACAATGCCTGGGTTCGAATCCCCAGCCGGGTAAGTGAGAAAGTTGCCAGTGACTTGGGGTTAGGCGATGGTTTTCTCCAGGTACTCTGCTTTCCTCCACCACTTACAACTGGCTAGTCACGACTGTAACAACTGCTTATGTAATAATCACGGCTTATGTAATATTCAACCGCTTGCGTAATAAAAAATCAACTGCTTATGTAATAACAACCGCTTGCGTAATAAAAATTTAACTGCTTGTGTTACACAACCGCTTGCGTAATAAAAAAATAACCGCTTATGTAGCACCAACTGCTTATGTAATACACAAAATCTGCTTATGTAATAATAAACCAAATATTGAAAGAAAATAAGTTTTGTTATGGGTGTGCAATGCACAAATAAAGGACCTGCCGTTTTCAACTGCATGATTTTGTATCAGTCTGTTCATAATCAGTGCATTTGTCCATGTTATTTCATGCGTGACTTGAGTCACCCAAGAGTCTACACAGGAAAGACGACGAATTTGAGCATTGTCATACAGTGATGCACACTCTATGTGTGCAAATTTGTGCATATTTGGACATTTCAAACATGCTGGACTCTGCTCATGAATAGCGTTGAACATTCTGTTTACCATACATTTATGTGTGGTGAAATTCAGACAAGTCGATGCGAACCACTTTACAGAAAATAATGTTGGACTCTTTTTCTCTGCCACTCACAACAGCTCAATCATACAATTTGTGAATGCAACAATATGTGCCTCATACTTGTACATGTACGATATCGTTCAGCTGTTGGCAGATGATCATTATATGAACTCTTACATATCTCAGCTGTACAAGTCTGCCTGCTTCATGCTTTCATTTTCGCAATCGGTGTTTTCAAATGTTTTTGAAATATTTTCATACTACAGTAGTGGTGAACATGGATATAATCTTGATGCAGGCAAAATGGTATGTGGTAAAAATTTTGTACCTAATATTTAATAAAGTTTTCTTTAGGTAACTTTTATTTGCCTTGTTATTGATATTTTCACCTTGTTTCCTGATTAGCTCCACTGTTTGAAGTTCAAAACCTGTAAAAAAAGATATCCATGCATTAACATTCTACAGTTTTACTGTACCAAAAAAAAAATGATTTCAGAGGGTGCTAAAATGGACCCATTAGTAAAATGTATCATTGGGATGAAATCAGTCCCCCTCGCACAAAACAGAATAATGCATGATGACTACCATTTTTTGTAACTTTCATTTTAAGAGATCTTTTTGAAAAGATATGCTGAGTATTGATATCTGGTGAAATGACGGGAATACTCAGGGAGTAAAAGGTTTACAAAATATTCTTCTATTACATCACTTATTTGGGTCGATTTCAGCACCCACTACGCAAAAATTGTGGGCAATAGGCTATTTCATACTATTATGAAATATTGACATCTGTGAATATTCTGTGTTCATTTTTTGGCAATTCAAAAGGATAGATTAAAAAAGTGCTACTTAACAGTTAAAGTGGATTTACCCAGGAGTTTGCCGCTGATCACATTAACTTATTAAGAAAGAAAAAGATGAAACAAGAGATTTTGAAATTCGTCACTAAATGACAAAAAAGCAAATTATCAATTGACTGAAAAAATTAATAAAGTTTTCAAATAAAATAAATAAAGTTTTGATGCTAATATTACAGAAAAACTAAAACAGCGGTATTCAAAGGAAGACAAGTGTTTTCACATTTTGACTTTGCCCCCTAGGTCACCAAAATCTAATCAGATAAAGAGGACATCCAAACAAAACATCCCTATCAATATAAACAATATTTGCCCAACATTTCGGAGAAATTGTGTTATTAGATTTACTTTACGTCCTTCACCTTTGATCTTTATAGTTACCCCAAGGTCACCCCAAGGTGAAGAGGACATCCCAAGCAACAATCCCTGTCAATATGAACGACTTTGGCCAAAGGGTTGCAGGATAATTACTGATACAATATTTCCTCTATGATCTTGACCGTAACCCAAAGGTCGCCAAAATCTAATACAGAAGAATCTGAAGTAACTTAGTCTGTCAGTATTAGCCAAATGGCTGTGGAGAAATCATGGATCAGATTTTCACAATGACCACAACCTTTGACCTTGTCCCTAAAGTAATCAAAACCAAAATCGCAGAAGTAATTAAGGAACACAAAACAACAATTCTGAACTGCAAAAAGAGAGAAAGTCACCAAAAAACTAATACAGAGTACAGGCACATTATTTACAAGCTGCAGGCCCATAACATAAGTATTTTCTTTCAAAATTTGGTTTATTATTACATAAGCAGATTTCGTTTATTACATAAGCAGTTGGTGTTACATAAGCGGTTAATTTTTTGTTACGCAAGCGGTTGTGTAACACAAGCGTGTAATTTCTTATTACGCAAGCAGTTGAATATTACATAAGCAGTCAATTTCTTATTACGCAAGCGGTTGTATTACATAAGCTGTAGTTATTACATAAGCAGTTGTTACAGGTGTGGCGCTTGTTTCAGGAAGTTGATAGTAAATTCATTTTGTTGAGAAAAAAAACTTCACAGTTGAAGAATGAATTATAGTCAAAAAAAATTATATTCAAAGGAATAGAAAATATTGTAGTCAGCAAAAATATCTAGATGAGAGAAATGATCTTAGCCAAGTAAAACTGCTGCCAAAATCACAAATAAAGTCCAAATAAAATAAAGCTACTTATTTGCGCATTCTGGTCGTCAGAAGGTTGCCCAACCACACTGCTGATATGATTACACACAATTCCTCATAGCTCACCGAGAGCGACGCCCATATCCCTTTATTCATGCTTTACGCTACTGACTGTAGGCTACAGAGGAGAACATGGATCCCGTGTGCAAATTAAAAAAATGATTAAATTAATCATTTTGCTGGTACTTGATATATGATAATGAGGTTCCATCACGAGTGGATGAAAAGAGAAGGCATCTTGCGCGAGTGAGTGAGACACCAGATCTCTCTGTATGGCCACGTGTTGGGGCCCGTGCTTATCAGCCTACTGGCAAGTTCTCTACTGAGCCTCGTAGAACTGGCCCATGACAGAACTGTTAATACCCGTAGTGCCCTGTAACCTTATGGCACCCCTATTGGCCCTTATTATTTCCTTATCGTGAGACCCATACGATCACGTTACTGTTACATACCCGTAGTGGCCCTGTAACCTTATTGCACCCCTATTGGCCCTTATTATTCCCTTATCGTGAGACCCGTACGATCACGTTACTGTTACATACCCGTAGTGGCCCTGTAACCTTATTGCACCCCTATTGGCCCTTATTATTCCCTTATCGTGAGACCCGTACGATCACGTTACTGTTACATGCCCGTAGTGGCCCTGTAACCTTATTGCACCCCTATTGGCCCTTATTATTCCCTTATCGTGAGACCCGTACAATCACGCTACTGTTACATGCCCGTAGTGGCCCTGTAACCTTATTGCACCCCTATTGGCCCTTATTATTCCCTTATTGTGAGACCCGTACAATCACGTTACTGTTACATGCCCGTAGTGACCCTGTAACCTAAAGGCACCCCTATTGGCCCTTATTATTCCCTTATCGTGAGACCCGTACGATCACGTTACTGTTTCATGCTCGTAGTGGCCCTGTAACCTTATGGCATCCCTATTGGCCCTTATTATTCCCTTATCGTGAGACCCGTACAATCACACTACTGTTACATGCCCGTAGTGGCCCTGTAACCTTATTGCACCCCTATTGGCCCTTATTATTCCCTTATCGTGAGACCCGTACAATCACGCTACTGTTACATGCCCGTAGTGGCCCTGTAACCTTATGGCACCCCTATTGGCCCTTATTATTCCCTTATCGTGACACCCGTACAATCACGTTACTGTTACATACCCGTAGTGGCCCTGTAACCTTATGGCACCCCTATTGGCCCTTATTATTACCTTATCGTGAGACCCGTACGATCACGCTACTGTTACATGCCTGTAGTGGCCCTGTAACCTTATGGCACCCCTATTGGTCCTTATTATTCCCTCATCATGAGACCCGTACAATCACATTACTGTTGCATGCCTGTTGTGACCCTGTAACCTTATGGCACCCCTATTGGTCCTTGTTATTCCCTTATCAAGAGACCCGTATGATCACGTTACACAGCAAAAAAATTCGAACAGCAAAATGGACGTCCTATGTTCTGACAGCAAACATATATAAATCTGCCCACGCAACCATTTGTGCACTAAAACATCGGACAACCGTTTGCTGCCCGTTTGCTGTTCAATGTATGGATTTTTTTTCTTGTGATTATTGCTTGCATTCTCAGAAAGGGTTAACCTCTTGATTTTCATTGAATTTTCTTTTCCTTTTCATTCCGATATATCCGTCAACCGTTAGTGCACAAACGGACAGCAAACGGTTGTCCAAAATATTTGTCAACCATTTGTGCACAAATGTTTAATTGATGATTTGTGCACAAATGTTCCAGTGCACAAATAGTCGTCCGATACATCGGACAGCAAACGGACTGCAAACGGACAGCAAACGGACATCCAAAATATTTGTCAACCGTTTGGCACCCCTATTGGCCCTTATTATTCCCTTATCGTGAGACCCGTACGATCACGTTACTGTTACATGCCCGTAGTGGCCCTGTAACCTTTTGGCACCCCTTTTAGCCCTTATTATTCCCTTATCACGAAACCCGTACAATCACTTTACTGTTACATACCCGTAGTGGCCCTGTATCCTTATGGCACCACGGTTGGCCCTTATTATTCCCTTATCGTGAGACCCGTACGATCACGCTACTGTTACATGCCTGTAGTGGCCCTGTAACCTTATGGCACCACGGTTGGCCCTTATTATTCCCTTATCACGAGACTTGTACGATCACGTTACTGTTACATACCCGTAGTGGCCCTGTAACCTTATGGCACCCCTATTGGCCCTTATTATTCCCTTATCATGAGACCCGTACATTCAGGTTACTGTTACGTGCCTGTAGTGGCCCTGTAACCTTATGGCACCCCTATTGGCCCTTATTATTCCCTTATCGTGAGACCCGTATGATCACGCTACTGTTACATGCCTGTAGTGGCCCTGTAACCTTATGGCACCCCTATTGGCCCTTATTATTCCCTTATCGTGAAACCCGTACGATCAAAGTTACTGTTACATGCCTGTAGTGGCCCTGTAACCTTATGGCACCACGGTTGGCCCTTATTATTCCCTTATCACGAGACCCGTACGATCACATTACTGTTACATACCCGTAGTGGCCCTCTAACTGTATTGCACCCCTATTGGGCCTTATTATTCCCTTATCACGAGACCGGTACGATCACGTTACTGTTACATGCCCGTAGTGGCCCTGTAACCTTATGGCACCCCTATTGGCCCTTATTATTCCATTATCGTGAGACCCGTACGATCACGCTACTGTTACATGCCCATAGTGGCACTGTAACCTTATTGCACCCCTATTGGCCCTTATTATTCCCTTATCGTGAGACCCGTACAATCACGCTACTGTTACATGCCCTTAGTGGCCCTGTAACCTTATGGCACCCCTATTGGCCCTTATTATTCCCTTATCGTGAGACCCGTACAATCACGCTACTGTTACATGCCCTTAGTGGCCCTGTAACCTTATGGCACCCCTATTGGCCCTTATTATTCCATTATCGTGAGACCCGTACGATCACGCTACTGTTACATGCCCATAGTGGCACTGTAACCTTATTGCACCCCTATTGGCCCTTGTTATTCCCTTATCGTGAGACGCGTACAATCACGCTACTGTTACATGCCCTTAGTGGCCCTGTAACCTTATGGCACCCCTATCGGCCCTTATTATTCCCTTATCACAAGACCCGTACGATCACGTTACTGTTACATACCTGTAGTGGCCCTGTAACCTTATGGCACCCCTATATGCCCTTATTATTACCTTATTGTGAGACCCGTACGATCACGCTACTGTTACATACCTGTAGTGGCCCTGTAACCTAAAGGCACCCCTATTGGCCCTTATTATTCTCTTAGTATTCCCTTATCGTGAGACCGGTACGATCACGTTACTGTTACATACCCGTAGTGGCCCTGTAACCTTATGGCACCCCTATTGGCCCTTATTATTACATTATCATGAGGCCCCGTACAATCACGTTACTGTTACATACCCGTAGTGGCCCTGTAACCTTATGGCACCCCTATTGGCCCTTATTATTCCCTTATCATGAGACCCGTACATTCAGGTTACTGTTACGTGCCTGTATTGGCCCTGTAATCTTATGGCACCCCTATTGGCCCTTATTATTCCCTTATCGTGAGACCCGTACAATCACGCTACTGTTACATGCCTGTAGTGGCCCTGTAACCTTATGGCACCCCTATTGGTCCTTATTATTCCCTTATCACGAAACCCGTACGATCAAAGTTACTGTTACATGCCTGTAGTGGCCCTGTAACCTTATGGCACCCCTATTGGTCCTTATTATTCCCTTATCACGAAACCCGTATGATCAAAGTTACTGTTACGTGCCTGTATTGGCCCTGTAATCTTATGGCACCCCTATTGGCCCTTATTATTCCCTTATCACGAGACCCGTACAATCACGCTACTGTTACATGCCTGTAGTGGCCCTGTAACCTTATGGCACCCCTATTGGCCCTTATTATTCCCTTATCGTGAAACCCGTACGATCAAAGTTACTGTTACATGCCTGTAGTGGCCCTGTAACCTTATGGCACCACGGTTGGCCCTTATTATTCCCTTATCATGAGACCCGTACGATCACGTTACTGTTACATACCCGTAGTGGCCCTCTAACTGTATCGCACCCCTATTGGCCCTTATTATTCCCTTATCACGAGATCGGTACGATCACGTTACTGTTACATGCCTGTAGTGGCCCTGTAACCTTATGGCACCCCTATTGGCCCTTATTATTCCCTTATCGTGAGACCCGTACAATCACGCTACTGTTACATGCCCGTAGTGGCACTGTAACCTTATTGCACCCCTATTGGCCCTTATTATTCCCTTATCGTGAGACCCGTACAATCACGCTACTGTTACATGCCCGTAGTGGCCCTGTAACCTTATTGCACCCCTATTCGCCCTTATTATTCCCTGATCGTGAGACCCGTACGATCACGTTACTGTTACATGCCTGTAGTGGCCCTGTAACCTTATTGCACCCCTATTGGCCCTTATTATTCCCTTATCGTGAGACCCGTACAATCACACTACTGTTACATGCCCATAGTGGCCCTGTAACCTTTTTACACCCCTATTGGCCATTATCATTCCCTTATCGTGAGACCCGTACAATCACGCTACTGTTACATGTCCGTAGTGGCCCTGTAACCTTATGGCACCCCTATTGGCCTTTATTATTCCCTTATCGTGAGACCCGTACAATCACGTTACTGTTACATACCCGTAGTGGCCCTGTAACCTTATGACACCCCTATTGGCCCTTATTATTACCTTATCGTGAGACCCGTACGATCACGCTACTGTTACATGCCCGTAGTGGCCCTGTAACCTTATGGCACCCCTATTGGCCTTTATTATTCCCTTATCACGAAACCCGTACAATCACGTTACTGTTACATACCCGTAGTGGCCCTGTATCCTTATGGCACCATGGTTGGCCCTTATTATTCCCTTATCATGAGACCCGTACAATCACATTACTGTTGCATGCCTGTAGTGACCCTGTAACCTTATGGCACCCCTATTGGCCCTTGTTATTCCCTTATCACGAGACCCGTACGATCACGTTACACAGCAAAAAAATTCGAACAGCAAAATGGACGTCCTATGTTCTGACAGCAAACATATATAAATCTGCGCACGCAACCATTTGTGCACTAAAACATCGGACAACCGTTTGCTGCCCGTTTGCTGTTCAATGTATGGATTTTTTTTCTTGTGATTATTGCTTGCATTCTCAGAAAGGGTTAACCTCTTGATTTTCATTGAATTTTCTTTTCCTTTTCATTCCGATATATCCGTCAACCGTTAGTGCACAAACGGACAGCAAACGGTTGTCCAAAAAATTTGTCAACTGTTTGTGCACAAATGTTTAATTGATGATTTGTGCACAAATGTTCCAGTGCACAAATAGTCGTCCGATACATCGGACAGCAAACGGACTGCAAACGGACAGCAAACGGACATCCAAAATATTTGTCAACCGTTTGACATCTGTAATTTTTTGCTGTGTACTGTTACATACCCATAGTGGCCCTGTAACCTTATGGCACCCCTATTGGCCCTTATTATTCCCTTATTGTGAGACCCGTACGATCACGTTACTGTTACATGCCCGTAGTGGCCCTGTAACTTTTTGGCACCCCTTTTGGCCCTTATTATTCCCTTATCACGAAACCCGTACAATCACGTTACTGTTACATACCCGTAGTGGCCCTGTATCCTTATGGCACCACGGTTGGCCCTTATTATTCCCTTATCGTGAGACCCGTACGATCACGCTACTGTTACATGCCTGTAGTGGCCCTGTAACCTTATGGCACCACGGTTGGCCCTTATTATTCCCTCATCACGAGACCTGTACGATCATGTTACTGTTACATGCCCGTAGTGGCCCTGTAACCTTATAGCACCCCTATTGGCCCTTATTATTCCCTTATCGTGAGACCCGTACGTTCACGTTACTGTTACATACCCGTAGTGGCCCTGTAACCTTATGGCACCCCTATTGGCCCTTATTATTCCCTTATCACGAAACCCGTACAATCACGTTACTGTTACATACCCGTAGTGGCCCTGCCCAGCAAACATCACGGTACTGGCCCGGTACTGGCTTTATACCGGCTTGTACCGCTTGTACCGTATACAGTTTAACGGTATCGGGCCGGTACCGGTACTGTACCGTTTGGTACAGTCAGTTTTACCAATATTTGCCGGTACTAGCCGATACAAAAGCAGTATCGGGCCGGTACTGGTACTGTACCGTTTGGTACAGTCAGTTATACCAAATTGCCGGTACTAGCCGATACAAAAACAATACCGCGGTAACGGTATCGGGCCGGTACCGGTACTGTACCGTTTGGTACAGTCAGTTTTACCAATATTTGCTGGTACTAGCCGATACAAAAGCAGTATCGGGCCAGTACCGGTACTGTACCGTTTGGTACAGTCAGTTTTGCTATTTGCCAATAGATGGCAGGGCCACCTCACAGTCAATCCCAGCATCCCCTGGCATTTCCTGCCACCATTTTCTTTCACCATGTGCTTTCAACAGAACGCAGATAGGTCAGCTCTGTATAAAATCTGGACAAGTCTCTTCCAGGGTAAGTTAAAACTTATTGAGTCATGTTCATATCATCAGTCTTTGCACAGCACTAACATGCATTATGTTTCAGAATGTTAATTATCAGCAGGAAATGACAACTGTACACATCTCAGACATAGAATTCTGCTGTGATCATGAGAGATTCCAACAGACTGGTAAGTTATTGTAGTTCTTTTTCTTATCTTTCTTTAGCAATAGATTAGCATAGAATGATTAAGGGTGAAGTACTCTATAAGAATTATGTATCTGAAAAGAAAGATTTCATGGGTCAAACTTGTCAGAATGTGATGTTTCTTTGTTCAAAGGCTGAACCATGTGCTCCTCGATAGTTCCTGCATCTGCCAATAGGGGGCAACTTGGTTTATGTGTTTTACCCTATTTCACACTAGTACTGGATCTGTACTGGGCCAATACTGGAAAACTGGTAATACTGATAAGTTATTGTAATTGTTTTTCCAATTTTTCTTAAGCAATATTTCTGGCCAGGTATCGGCCCAGTATTGTTTGTACCAATTTGTTTTTACTGGCCCAGTATCGGGCCTGTACTGTACAGTCATTGTAACGGCCCTGTATTGGCCCGATACAGAATTGGTACCGGGCCGATACCGTAAAAACTATACTGGGCCTGTACTGGGCCATTACAGGCAACAATGTATCGGCCCTGTATCGGCCCGGTACAGAATTGGTACCGGGCCGATACCGTAAAACGATACCGGCCCTGTACAAAAAACGCGACCAAAACGTACCGGGCCGGTACCGGCGTGCGGTATCGGGCCGTTACCGTAGCCGGTATTGGCCCATTACAGGGCCAATACCGTAATGTTAGCTGGGTGTATCCTTATGGCACCACGGTTGGCCCTTATTATTCCCTTATCGTGAGACCCGTACGATCACGTTACTGTTACATGCCCGTAGTGGCCCTGTAACCTTTTGGCACCCCTATTGGCCCTTATTATTCCCTTATCACGAAACCTGTACAATCACGTTACTGTTACATACCTGTAGTGGCCCTGTATACTTATGGCACCACGGTTCGCCCTTATTATTCCCTTATCGTGAGACCCGTACGATCACGCTACTGTTACATGCCTGTAGTGGCACTGTAACCTTATGGCACCACGGTTGGCCCTTATTATTCCCTTATCACGAGACCTGTACGATCACGTTACTGTTACATGCCCGTAGTGGCCCTGTAACCTTATGGCACCCCTATTGGCCCTTATTATTCCCTTATCGTGAGACCCGTACGATCACGTTACTGTTACATGCCCGTAGTGGCCCTGTAACCTTTTGGCACCCCTATTGGCCCTTATTATTCCCTTATCACGAAACCCGTACAATCACGTTACTGTTACATACCCGTAGTGGCCCTGTATCCTATTGGCACTACGGTTGGCCCTTATTATTCCCTTATCGTGAGACCCGTACGATCACGCTACTGTTACATGCCTGTAGTGGCCCTGTAACCTTATGGCACCACGGTTGGCCCTTATTATTCCCTTATCACGAGACCTGTACGATCATGTTACTGTTACATGCCCGTAGTGGCCCTGTAACCTTATGGCACCCCTATTGGCCCTTATTATTCCCTCATCACGAGACCCTTACGATCATGTTACTGTTACATACCCGTAGTGGCCCTGTAACTTTATGGCACCCCTCTTGGCCCTTATTATTACCTTATCACGAGACCCGTACGATCACGTTACTGTTACATACCCGTAGTGGCCCTGTAACCTTATGGCACCACTATCGGCCCTTATTATTCCCCTATCACGAGACCCGTACGATCACGTTACTGTTACATACCCGTAGTGGCCCTGTAACCTTATGGCACCCCTATATGCCCTTATTATTACCTTATTGTGAGACCCGTACGATCATGTTACTGTTACATACCCGTAGTGGCCCTGTAACCTTATGGCACCCCTATTGGCCCTTATTATTACCTTATCACGAGACCCGTGCGATCACGTTACTGTTACATACCCGTAGTGGCCCTGTAACCTTATGGCACCACTATCGGCCCTTATTATTCCCCTATCACGAGACCCGTACGATCACGTTACTGTTACATACCCGTAGTGGCCCTGTAACCTTATGGCACCCCTATATGCCCTTATTATTACCTTATTGTGAGACCCGTACGATCATGTTACTGTTACATAGACGTAGTGGCCCTGTAACCTTATGGCACCCCTATATGCCCTTATTATTACCTTATTGTGAGACCCGTACGATCACGTTACTGTTACATACCTGTAGTGGCCCTGTAACCTTATGGCACCCCTATATGCCCTTATTATTACCTTATTGTGAGACCCGTACGATCAAGCTACTGTTACATACCTGTAGTGGCCCTGTAACCTAAAGGCACCCCTATTGGCCCTTATTATTCTCTTAGTATTCCCTTATCGTGAGACCGGTACGATCACGTTACTGTTACATACCCGTAGTGGCCCTGTAACCTTATTGCACCCCTATTGGCCCTTATTATTCCCTTATCGTGAGACCCGTACGATCACGTTACTGTTACATACCCGTAGTGGCCCTGTAACCTTATGGCATCTCTATTGGCCCTTATTATTCCCTTATCACGAGACCCGTTACATGTTACATTGGTGCCGTATGGGCATCAGTTCTTCCTTTGCGCTGCTACTATCACGCTAATGTATTGTGCTTAATTTCTATACACTTAATAGACAATGAGGCTTTTACGCTTTTGCTATTGTTCCACAAAGCATCATTTACAGAGACACACCGCAACGTTTTGTCTGATCATTGCTAATGGTTCTTGTCCATAGTATATACTCTTACATGTTGTGTTGTTTTCAAAACAAGCGTGGGTAGTGCCAGCTCCATTTTCACTCTGATATCAGGGTGCTGTGGCCGGATTAATTGGTATCTGCTAGTTGGGCGCATTAACACTGCCATTAGCAATGTTTGTTAGATTCTGATATTTGCATTGCGCTTAAAGTCAATTTCAAAAGTCTTGTACCATTAGTTGCTAAGCAGGGACGTATAAGTTACTCCACAAGACTCAATGGCATTACAAAGATACAAAAGTATAATGCTATTAGATATGCTCTCAAATGCAAAATGGTTTCTTTTTTCCAATTATCTACAGTACTTGTAGCCATCAACATAACTAGGTACTTAGATACAGACCATTGGATAACCTGTGGGATCTGGATGACTTTGGGTGGATATCAGGCCGGAGCGCACTTCCAAACAGGGTGTTACAAATAAAATCATATTGGTGTAACGCTGTGGTTTGGGATTTAGCCTAAGGTGTGCCTGTGAAGCTTAATGTAGGCATATCATGTGCCCAGTACGTTTAGAGACACAAACGTTTCAAATGTTCCTGTCTCAAACGAACACACATAATGTATGTCTGTATAGACATGCAATGTGGAAAGAGATAAGTTAAAACATATAAACAGCCACAAGAATTAATAAATTTTAAATTAAGTTAATTATATTTATATACATAATATGTATGAAATGACAAATTGAATGAATCAAAATGTTTTTCACCTGATATTCAGGTTTCCACCACTTACAATGGTTAGTCATCACTTAGCCACAATGTGACGAAATTTAAATTTCAAATTCTATGTGTGTGCACTATGATAGGGTTAAAATCCCTACATGAAAGAAAAAGACTGTTAAACATGCTGACCACTAAACCTGCACCTGACATATCAGCTTGCATGAACCATTTTTAGCAAGGTTTAGATCATAGGGTCATCGACAGATTTTTGAAAAAATAATGCAATTTGTTTCATGAACATCTCATTCTCCAAATTTGGTTTCTTTCGTTGCTAAATGTATCCCTTCAGAGATACTGTCACTGCCTAAAATACCGTTCTGCCATGTTGAAATAATTTTTTTGTTGTTATATAGGAATTTTAGGGTAAGATATAGGAAGACAGAATTGACGACTTTAATTTTCAATATAATTTGTCTAAACTATCTACCCAATGCTCTTAACAAGGGGACATAAAAAAATGATAGGTTATCATGTTAGTTCTCGAACCACAGATGGTTAAAGTTTGTGGAATAGTACCTTTTTGCAGATTTTTTTTATAAGAAAAGTCAGAAATTAGTTTCCCAATTGGTACCATATATGCTTATTTTCATATAAAATAATGTTGAGCAAGGGAATCCCATATTATACATATGAATTATCATACACATTTCCTGAAAATGTGTCAAAACTTCAAATTCATATATATATATATATATATATATATATATATATATATATATATATATATATATATATATATATATATATATATATATATATATATATATATATATATATATATATATATATATATATATATATTACACTTTATAGCAGTACCCAAGCCTTGTAACGCCATTTGGCTAATTTGGCCGATACCAAATTATGCAAAAAAAAAAAAAAGAATTACTGAAACCCTGGCACAGCTGTACATTTGGCCTCATGCATGACATCGCCCTGCATTTAACCATGATGTTACATCCTTTTAATTATCTAATAAAATATTGTTAAATATTTAGATTTTTTTCGATGTTTATACCCAAACGCCCAAAAGTTTCTTTTATATTTTGTATCACAAATACGTTATATTTCCCGAGTGAATTAAATTTTAGTGTACGCTAATATATTGTGCATTATTTTCGTACACTAAATGGACAATGACTTACAAAGACTTACCCCAACTTTCTGTCTGATCATTGCTAACGGTTCCTGTCCCTTTCACAAGCTACCTGCACTTTGTGTCGACTTCTCCTCGCCCGAAACTGCTGTGTGTATTCTTTACAGAATGTAATGCCCCTGTATTAGAAAAACCTATTAACATAATTCATGATATTGTAAAACAGTGTGACAGGCAGCCTTATACGTATGCTGCAATTGGCTGTAACTTTAGGAACGGGTTATCAGAGTATATACGGTTACATGTTGTGTTGTTTTCAAAACACGCGTGGGTAGTGCCAACTCCATTTTAACTTTGAATGGGTGTCGTTACCCTATTGATTTATATCTACTAGTTAGACGCATTAACACAGCCATTAGCAATGTTTGTTAGGTTCTGATATATGCATTACGTTTAAAGTCAATTTCAAAAGAGGGAAGTCGTGTTCCATTAGTTGCTAAGCAGAGACGTACAAATTACTCTACAATCCCTAATGCATTACAAAGATACAAAAATATAAGGATATTAGATCCCAATAGATATGCTATCAAATGCAAAATAATGACTTAGGTTCAACTATCTAGGTAGTCCTCAACATAACAAGGTAATACGGCACTTATCCTTCCTCTCTGCGGTGACCAGCTACTGCAGACTACTGCCGTCAATTCATGCAGTATGTATGTTTATTGACTGTAAAATAATCATTTCATAAAATCATTTGAATATATAAATAAAGGTAAGTATAAAACGAAAAGGAAAACTTAACAGATTCGATTCCTTCTTCCTAGAGGAAATCATAGTAGACCTCAGTGAATATGGATACAGAATATACCTAAGATATTTCATGGTATTTTTCTGTCTCTTCGAGGCATTCAGTGCATCAAGGATTGAATGCGGGATTGCTTGCATCCAGGAACCAGCGATGTGCTGGTCATTAAACTACAACAAACAAAGTGCATGGAGCCTGTGAGTTGAACAGCAAGCGTATAACCAACGTGGTAGAACTGTCTACAGATCCAGGTTTCCTATGTTATGATAAAGCATATTACAGATATACACTGAATCTGTGGAAATGTTGGTCACAATGGAACATGTACTAGATTGTAGATTTATAGGTTTGCAAAAGAACGCTATGCATGCATTCCAATTGGTTTCTGACTACACCATGCAGGGTAATTAACCAGTGGATTGATGCATGGTTTTAGGATTGATACAGCATATTTAGCGCCCAGCAGTTCAAGAGTGGAGGAGATGTTCGGATGGTGCTTGTACTCTACCCTGTCTTCCCTTTCAGGACCTACATGGAGTTCTTGAGGTGTGGCGGTGGAACCTCAGTAAGTCATGTACCCTTAACTACGAACTGGTATATGATGGCACACTTTAACTATGTTAATGACCAAATTAAGGTCTGGAAGAACATCAATGGTAGGGCCAGGTTTCTGGAGAGGAGGTCAAGGAAGCCATTTCTAAACTACAGCCCAGTAAATCCCCAGGCGCTGATGACGTGATAGCTGAACATGCTTATCCATTCACACCTAGGGCAGCCAAAAGAGGGATGATAATAATGGAAGTCAAACAACAACTCTCCTTCAAATATTTTATGACCTTTTGCTTCATTTCAAAGTTATTTTCAAAAGTATGAAAGAAGTAGAGGACGAACTCTCTGTGTGAATTGGTTAAACATGCTGGGAGTGGCTTTGTTGATATTCTGGCTGTGACCTTCTCATGGATCCTTGAGCTCAAGTATATACCCAACAACTTTAGAAAAGTCATTCGATCAAGTCTCCCTCAATAAAGGGTACCAATCCCGACAATTTTAGCGGGATTATCTTGCTATCGACAAATAGTAAGATATTTGAAATCCTTATTTATGGCAAGGTTAATCATTTAGTTAGTACTAGCTTTCTTTTGGATATTTATATACGTTCTCTGAGCAGCCTACAATTTTCTCTCTTGAGTGACATGCTAACTACTCTATTCGTATTATTTAGACTGACTCTATAATATACATTTTAGATGATCGGAATGTTATGATATGCGACGATTAGTTTCGTCCCCTTATGATTTGTATCCTACTGTTTAGGATATTATACGATTTTCTGTCTATACCGTACATACATACACACATACACACATACATACATACTTACATCCATACACACACACATATATATATATATATATATATATATATATATATATATATATACCACTTTTGTAACTCACTTACAGTTAATAAATGATTAATATATCCCCCAAGACATTTCTCTTTGGTTGATGTATGATACAATAGAGGGCGTTATAGCTGGCATCTTTATGGTAAAGTTGTGAGGTCTAACCCTTAAGTAATGCCTTGTGAATTGAATTCCAATTTAGCCTGGCAGCATTCATCTTACTTGTCACAAGGCTAGAGGGATTTCTTACTCATGATCTTTCTCTATGCCTGTATTACTGCAGTGATAAAGTTGGGTCCATAGGGGTGTATTCAGACTGACACGTTCACTAAAAGATTTAATCTTTATCATCACCGCCAGAGGGGGTCAGTGAATTGTAATATAAATGAACGTTTTGCTGTTTTCAAAGTTTTATTAGATTTACAGAGTTTTATTCTTCTTTATTTTGCAAAACTAGCTTATTTCTACGTGAAGTGCTAAATAATATGGCAGCAATATGATGCTGTATTGGTGCTAGCACATATAAATTGTGTTATATGTGTGATTTTGTATTTCGATTAAAAAGTCAAAACTTTGAAATACATATTACTTTTTTAGATACTTTCCTCTGTACCTGGATGTTTATCCTTGTGTCATTCAAAGACGATTACATGAAATATAGTTTTGTATATGTTTTCCGTCACAAATGAAATTAGTGACAAGGCCAAAATGGCCAAGTGCCAATTCCTTAAAAAGCAACCCTTAATAATAACTCACTTCACCAGGCTAGAATATTAAGCTACAAGATAAGTTAAAAGATAACTTGGCAATGTATGCAAATTCCTCCAACCTAGGACCTTTACTAATCAGAAGGTTACTTTTTCACTTCCTATCATCTATCTCTGAATCGCTGTCTAACATATGATTCTCGTCTGAATCTGTGATTTTTTAGTATACTGTATACCATGTTATTTTTGCGCATATGAAATTCGTTCGGCAAGTAGCATTTGACGTGCAGTTTAATTTCTGTGTGTGGGTGTTGCCAGTGACAAGTCTTGTACGACATTAGTATCAAGATCGGATGTCAAAATGAGGGTGCGCAGTTTAATAAATGCGGACTCCAGAAATGCGCAAAGTACGCATTGATGAAATGGCCGAAATATTTACACTGTGCACAGTAACTTGGTTATTAAGTAAAAGCTCGAAAATATCTGTAGGAAAGTTGTAGATTGAGTTTTAATTAGCATTTTTCTATCAAATATTTCATAGACGTTGCCTCTCCTCTCCTCGACCGCTCTCAGTCTGAGCCGTGTAGACTACTGTGGGCATAAATGGGTTAACAAAAATGGAGTATTAGCATAATTATCTCATGACATTGATCAGCTATGTAGTGTGAAGACTATCTCTTGAGTTTGTTACTGCAATTACACACATTTCTTACACACTAATCAGAAGTCCACTTTAAACATACCAATTAAGCGCCAATGACACAGATGGCACATTTGATCATATCTTACTTAGGAACAAGAAACGTTACACGGTGACTATAAATCACTTAAGTTGTTGTTGGGGATTGAAAGTATTTTATGGAAACAAAATCTGTGTATCCGCACTCAAATAGGACTGTCAAAACATCGACAACTTCACAACCGACAGTGCTTCTCTGACGCTTGGGAGAAGTGACGTCATCATCAAAATAGAGGCGACTCTAACTGATAGGCGGTTCAACTCTAAATCCTCGCAGACCTCTGAAATGGACGCAATGGAAACTTGTGATCTTGGAATACCCTACCCCCCTTCCCCAGGGTTAGGTTTAAGGTTAGGAATCGGGTCCAGGGTTATGGTTAATGCTAGTGTTCGGGTTAGGGTTACCTAACCCTAACCCTTGGTAGGATATTCCAAGATCACTAGTTTCCATGGCATCAGTTCCTGAGGTATGCGGGGATTTAGAGTCTACCCGGTTGAATAGCAAAATACGTGGGAATCATGATGCAGTGGCTCCAGCAAGAAGGACACCTGAATAGTAGCCCCATCTTATTGGTATATCAAATAATGTTAAACAGTTCATGTCTATAATATCATTCGTAGTAGAAAACTATCATGTTTACCTAAACAATAGCCCATTCCCTATTTCTTACTGGTTTGAAATAATGATAAGCTAAGAACTATTTGTACCAGGCTCTTGCTCAGTGATTGGGTACATGGATGTGCTTCTGGAGATACACCACAGAAAAAATGGCCATACCGCGGGAGATAGCAGTTTTGTGTATGTTATAATTGTAAGCTAACACTGTTTCTATTTCCATCATATTTTCATCATATTGCAAGTTGTAACACCCCCCCCCCCCCCATCCTCCTCATTGGAGTTGTATTACTACCTGCTTCCCAATGCTCAAACATGGTCGGATAGATAGAATATACACATAGGTGCATTGCTTACGGCCAACGGATTTCGTACGTACCAGAATTGCTCCAACAATTCTAGAACATACCAGAATTGTTGGAACAATCCTGCCACTTGCAGTGTTCCAGAATTGTTCTTTCCAGCAATTCTGGTACGTATTGGACAATTGGACAATTCTGGTGCATACCAGAATTGAGGTCGTAAAGTACAACATGACCCATAGTTCAAGGCAATGCTCCCCCAAACCTCAATCCATTCGCATGCGCGAATAAGGGTTTACTTATCTACCAATGCACCGATACAGCATTAAACATTGCTTTATTTTGAAAACGTGTGTATGACACAAGAGAAGACGATGCTTTTCCAAGCCTTGATTCATTCATATGTATATCATACGGGTAAGTTTTCTTTTTATAATGAACAAATAAAGCATAAGCCTTTGATTTCATTTAGAGCATAAAGTACACAATCTATAAGCACGAACCTCGTCGTGGTTTACTTGAGGGTACAGATAAGATAATCTCTGAGATGCAATTAAGACTCACCTGCATGTATACACTTGCCTGCTTAGCAACTGGTGGAACATGACTTCTCACCCCATTAATAAATTAATGCATGTGTACATACGCATGATCTGTTTACCATGCCATGAAAACACCTTCCATAGTAGATACCAATCGATGGGCATACTCAAAAATGAATGGTGTGTTGTTATTTTCGCACCAAGCATATATTATGTTAATAGATAAGAGTTGGTAAGACACGTAGTGGATCATCATTCAGTTTCCAGAGGAGGAGATGTAGACACGCATTCCTGAGCAGTCAGCAAACAGCACAAGAAAATCAAGCAATGAATCGGCGGAGAGTTTGGGTAAGTCCCTGCAAACGATGCCTGAATTAGTAATAAGATGAGATGCTGTGTATGAGCCCCCCGTGTTGTGCACGGGTTGCAGCTAGCAGAAAGTAATTTAGATTAGATAATATAAGACTTGAGAAATAAACGAAGCCAGTATATTATTTTTAAGGTGCCCTCTATATTCGCTACGTTACGAAGTGAGATATGATAGTGGCGATACTGGCATATAGGAGAGAGGTAATACAGGGGATTGGAGATTAAAGATTGAGATGGTTAGAGAGAGAGAGAGAGAGAGAGAGAGAGAGAGAGAGAGAGAGAGAGAGAGAGAGGCTTAACGTTTAAGTTCATTGGGAGACATGAATTCTAGTGGAAACCTCTAGTAAGTAGAGGATACACGTCATGTAAAATTAAACCGAGTAGCTCGGCGGCGTGAAAGTCACAACATTGTTTTACTAAGGGGTTTTAAGGCAGCTTTAGACAAGTCATCCTATACTGTCTCTTTGTCTTAATATATACCTTCACATATGTCCAACTGTCTCTTTAGTAATCTCACACATTTGACACATTTGTTCAACCATCAGTCCAACAATGAAGCAGCCTAGGATAAGAAAAATGATGTCCGGTCATGTATCTGACGCATAGCAACCAGCACATCTTTTCAATTTCCCTTAGCTCTATACTGAATTAATCTATTTTGTGATGTAAGGGCATTGAAAGATGACATGTGTGATATTCTCAACCATACCCAGTTGACCATTTTCACACATCTTCTGGACATCATATTTATGTTGGAAATCATTAGCTTTCATTCCGTTTGACAGATAAACAATTTTCACAAAATTTTCACATATTTACATCAACCCGGGTGTTCTATCTGAGAGCATACACCATGCGAGATACCTTAGATCACGACATATAGAACGTCTCACTCTCAACAATGGTATTGTTTCACCACGTTTCATCCTCAAGCTGCCGTGCGTGAATTAATAATAGTTTATATATATATATATATATATATATATATATATATATATATATATATATATATATATATATATATATATATATATATATATATATATATATATATATATATATATATATATATATATATATATATATATATATATATATATATATATATATATATATGTATATATATATATATATCCATATATACATACATACATATATATATATATACATATATATATATATATATATATATATATATATATATATATATATATATATATATATATATATATATATATATATATATATATATATATATATATATATATATACATACATACATACATACATACATACATATTTATTCACTATATATATATATATATATATATATATATATATATATATATATATATATATATATATATATATATATATATATATATATATATATATATATATATATATACAGTGAAATCTCGAAAGAGTGAACATCTGGGACCGGGCCAAGACGTTCACATAGGGGGTGTTCACACTTTCGGGGGTTTTGCAAGTTTGACCACTAGAGGGACATGACGTAGAGCATATATTCACCTTGTCATTCTACATTAGATACATAGAACCTGATTGTTATAGAGAATCATGTAATCCTTAAGCGGATATAGATAAGCACTTTAAAACAAAAAGATGAACTCTGCAGCCACAAATGTCGATCACCTGAGCTGTGGTTCGTGATCTCTGCTTTTCCCACTGCCATGGCGGTGTATCGGCTTCACCATTTTCTTTAAGGGCAGGTCAACTCTTGGCATCTTTGTGCCTAGGAAAGTAATCATATCTGCCTACAACATTGTCACCTTTTGCTGTGTGATATTTTATAATTCACAGTAATACTTTAGTGTGCTCTGTATCGAAGGAATGAAATCTTGGGTTAGGGTTAGCTTTTGATCACTAATTGATCCTAGGTTTCTTCATTCACTGCACCACAGTCCTTACTCCTTTCCACACAATAGTGATAATCTCTTGTCTCAAGCAGCAAAACTATCTAACACAAATGTAATTGCAATCATTGATGCAATCATGCTACACTTAACCTGGCTAGATCAATTGAAGTGGAAGTATTTAGTGTGGACAGTAAAAACTCGCACACAATACAATTGACTGTGACCTACTTGTACACATGTGTTCACATAAAGGAGGTTCTGAAGACCATTTTCTCGCCCAATAAGTGTTCACTGTTCGGATAAGGGGGTGGTCACTCTTCATTAAACTAAAATGTATTAGAAAAAAATGAGACCAGGGAAAGGTGTTCACTTAAGGGGGTGTTCACACTTTCAGGGTGTTCACATCCCGAGGTTTCACTGTATATATATATATATATATATATATATATATATATATATATATATATATATATATATATATATATATATATATATATATATATATATATATATATTTATATAAATAAATATGTATATACGTACGTAAGTATGTATGTATGCATGTATATATGTATGTATGTATATATTGTTACATGCCAAAAGTAACAAGAAAAGTGTTACTAGTCAAAAGTTACAAAAAGACAGAAACCAGGAGATAAACAATAATAACAATTTAACAACACTATAGAACACTAGAATAATACACCAATACCAACCAAAGGATACACTGGCCAAGCCCTATCCTAGTCAGACATTCTCCGCTATGATCCTTGACAAAGATGATCACTCACAGAATTATATTCAGTCCTTTCACTTGAGAGTTAATGTCCTTCTAGTGGAGCACTTCAATTGACAGCTGCTGTTGGTTTAATTGAGGTTAAACGTTGGTCAGCCAATTAGATGATGCTAGAGGAATACCTATCAAACGTCGGTCAGCCAATTAGATGATGCTAGAGGAATACCTATCAAACGTAAAACACAGCGAGACTCAGTTTAAGAAAATATCGGGTAGAGTGTACCTGAATCTGTAACTAGCTACTCACTGTTTATAAGTGTCTATAACTGTTTATACCTGAATGTAAGGAACCAAAAAGTTATTCTTGTAAGTTCATGTCTTCATGTATTGTATTTCGTATCTGTTCAGAAGAAATGACTGAAAACAGCAGTGCGCTTCCAAAATTTAAAAGAAATATTATTTTCAAAAATATTATTATGTAAGAAATGTGAATACTGAGAATTATGGCCCATGTTTATTCAAAATAGGCTAATTTCAGTATCGGGGTTGGTTCGAGAACAACACTCAATACTTGAACCAACGCAATGGCTACCAGTTTTGGCACAACTATTTCCTAGAAATATCCTGCGCTTTAGCTATGCATTCGTAAGTTCGAGAAAAAAATACGCCTTGCCGCATAGGTACAGCATACATCACGAAGTTTATCAGCTGCTATCCATTTAATGTCATTCGATATGCGAGTACACTCAATTCAAAAAGATCAACATGATCAAACTATGAAACCACACGATTTGGTTGCCGATGCTATATATATATATATATATATATATATATATATATATATATATATATATATATATATATATATATATATATATATATATATATATATATATATATATATATATATATATATATATAATTGGCCAACAGGTAATCTACTTTGGATATATTAATTTTCTCATTCGAGTTCGTATGCACTGCGAAAGGCTTTGGCTGTGGTTATCGAGTATCTGCTGTCTGCTGAGTAGAAAGGGTCGGATAGAAAATCCTCTACATGTATATTGAAGTCCACGTTCGAGTTCTTATGTACTGCAAATGGCTTTGACTGTGGTTATCGAGTATTCGTATTTGCATTAGACAGGGTGGCATATCAAATCTACAACAAGTGTATTGAAGTCCGCATCTGAGTTGTAATGCACAGCGAATAACGCTGGTACGTTGACTGCTGTTATGGAGTATTATATATATATATATATATATATATATATATATATATATATATATATATATATATATATATATATATATATATATATATATATATATATATATATATATATACATATACTCTTATCCCATTGGATGAGAGCCATGTGTCAAAAATGCTGGCTACCTGTGTCTATGTAGGTTCCTTGACATTCGACGTTATGACAACCGTTGTCAAGGAACCGTGAATTGTAAACCTACCGTTTCATGATTCCCTCTAATGTTGAGTACGTCATGCTTTCAAGATCCCCAAGCATGGCGAATGTATGTCAAGGCCTGAGCAGAATGCCGCCGTCAACAATGGAATTGTCTTACTGTTGAGAACAACGATAAAGAAAATAACATTGACCCTTCATCGTAAGCCTTTATGAGTGCTTAATTAGCAGTAATGGCAGCACCCCAAGCAGCAGGACGTTTTAAGGAAGTGGGGGAGGAGGATATCACTAGACTGCGTGTTATGACGTTGTTCGGTATGATAAAACAAATGCAACATCTCTGTGGTGTTGCCAGCATGATTGTATCCCCCTCGGGAGCTTTGTCACCCTCGGGCATTGCCCTCGGGTGACTAAGCGCCCTCGGGGGATACAATCATACTGGCAACCCCACAGATGTTGCATTTGTTTAATATATATATATATATATATATATATATATATATATATATATATATATATATATATATATATATATATATATATATATATATATATATATATATATATATATATATATATATATATATATATATATATACACCCCCACCCCTACCACCCACCTCTCTTTATGACTATATCTCTTGGTCCCACGGTTTAGGTTTTGTTTTGATTTAAAAGGCGATTGTTACAGCCACTTTGACGTTTAGGGTGTTCCTCTGTCCAAAGTGTTATCCCTATCCCGGCTGAAAACTATAATAGACAAATATTTGGGTTCATGGTATCTATAGAACAACATATGTCATGACCAATGAGAGTGCATTTTTGCCAATTAGAGTATCTATTTGTATGCGGGCAATATAACCAATATTTCCTTTTTCCATTTTTTGGTTCTCAGGTTTTTGGAGACCCTATTAGTTTCTAAAATTACTAACTACTAGTATTTGGATTTCGTTTTGCAAATGGGTCACGTCATATGACATACTGAGCATGTGTTATGATCTCGCCAGCAAATAAGTATAAACAAACAAATTGGGAATGTATCTAGATCCTACTCTAGGGAATATGGTGCCTTCGCTGATACCAGCTGGATAGCTATATCTAGGATCCAGTCAATTAATGTATGTTTGATTTGATTTTTATTTGTATTATTTGCTTTTGATTTATGACATGCGTACGACTTTGTAAACTGAACATTTACAGCAAATAAACGTACTACTATACATTATGCAAATTAACAAGGATACATAACTTATGCACTGGAAGTCATCTTATTTTCTGTAACTGAAGGGGAATTATTTCTGGTAAAGCTATGTATGTATGTATGTATTTTATGGACTAAAGCATCAACTATAAATGTACATTACATACCATATGCAAATTATAACAATCACACAAAATTACAATTACATAGCTAGAAACTAAATATAGAGACACATTTGACATATAGATACATGAATGACACAAAATCTGATGCATGTATCCTAGACTCATTTGGCCATGTATCTAAGCAGTTTGGTAATCTATTAAGTCATTCGGGATAATATTAAATTACTGAAGTAGCCAACCCCTTTAGTCTCACCTGGTCAGTTTTCAATTAACTGGCTCTACAAAGTTTAACCACAATCTCACAATTATACATATGTTGGGATATAAGTCGGCTAGCTGCCACCAGATGATGTACCTTGATGATAAACATACGCTACTTAAAAGAAGAAGACTTTGATGGCATCTTGTTTGAATGCACCAGCATACGTCATCAAGTTGCCATGCTTTTCCCCAAACTCATTATTATATGATTTGTTATTATACAATTTTACTCTATTTAATTTTAAATAGCTAGGTTGTTAAGGTGGGTCCCTACTACCAGTATCTCATTGCCTCATCCAACATGTAACAGCTGAATGAATTTGTTTTTTTACTTATTTCAAGTTGAATCTGCTTCAATTACATAATCATTGTTGTTTTTGTGAGATAATTTTGATGAAATACTAGTCATGAAATGCTTCAAGAAATGCCAAGCTTAAACTGGAGATGAAACTACATCGCCACATTGTCATCGTGTCTCCACTTGGCGTCAATACATTGCGACCGTTTGTCACTGCTTTGCCATGGAGTTGTCACAACAGTTGGAGGCTCATTCGCAACTCATTCACGATGCTGGTGACCACGGCAACGCTTGGCAACTTTTTTAAACAGTTTGAAAAAGTTGCCAAGCGTTGGCAACCATTGACAATGATGGCACTGGCAACACACTGGCGATCATTGGCGACGGAGGGCAGTGTGGTGGTTAAATCCCCCGCAAATATCGATTGCCACCAAGTTGCCAGCATAATTTCGGCTAGTGTAAATAGGGCTTAAGACCTTTGGTGAGGAAGGTCGATTAAAAGCTTTTAAGCCTGTACTCAGTCAACTTCTGATGCGTATAAGAAATGCCTAACTTCCGTACTCCGAAAGAAATAAGGAAGCTGATATCAATGGTAGTACCTGTGCATGTGTTTGAACTAGGTGCGTTCTTTGTTATTCACACAATGAACTTTTCCAAAGATTTCTCCTTGCTATTGTGATAGTTTATGATGGAGGCTGTTCTCATGGCTATCGATTTCTCAGCAGTTCTGCCTCTATATGGTTCATGTTCAACGAGTTCCAAGCGCCACATTAATTTAACCAATTGAGTTTCTCTAGAAGGTATCGTCTGCTACTTTCATACCTTCAAAAATAACTTGTGAATAAAGCAAAAGTTCACAAAATATTTGAAGGAGAGTTGTTGTTTGGCTTCTAATCAACACTTCTCCTTCAAATGTTTTCAAGAAAATGCTTTTTTAAATAAAATATTCCCAAAATCGTCTGGCCTCTTTTGGCTGCTCTGAGTGTAAATGGGTCAACATAGGTAATCTGTCCCAATGATCTACTCTATGTTGATTTCAGTTCACGCATCAATCCGTAAGGGGAGCCACTAAAGCTGTGTTTCATAACACATAAGTTTCTACCCATAATCCCTGAAAACCGCACTGCCATATATAGTTTGATAGCAGCAACATCAAGTCCTATATAGTGTGGTAGTATATTTAACTCATCCAGAGAACCAGGCTATAATATATACATCCCTTAGGTGAAGGTACTCTTATTCTTTGAGTGTCAAATTGTACAACTGTACAAGTGGATATGATTTTTCAGTTTTCATTCCAACATAAGTTCACATAACTGGGGATACAACAAAATGAACTTCAAATTCATAAAATCTGATCAAATATTTACATAGAAAATGTATATTTAACTTATTGAGACTTTGATATTACCATGTTCATGCCAGACCAGTGAGTTAAGGCCACAGTTGAAAAATCATAGACCTGAAGATCTTTCTCTATTTTCAGAGTTACACGATCAATGCTATGGTATTGATAACCTGCCTTCTTAACATACACGCCGTACTGGGTAAGTTGTAGTTCTGTTTGACGTTGTGTTTTGCAGGCGTACAGATATATAGATAAAAGGGAATGGTTTTGATGTAAAAGACGGCATGTGTGTTATCCAATCAATACTCTACAAATAACAATGGCATGAATTAAACTTTTTTGCACATATATATACGTCAAAACTCTCTTACAGTAAATAAGGCATAACCCGTGACTTAATTCGTAGGCTTCTGTTGGCTTAGCAGTCTTGATTCTGATCTTTTGTAGTTAAGTGTATTCTCACATTTTGTGCTATATCAAGTAAAAACTCTTGACAACTCGGTTGTATTTGGTGTACGAAAGAGCAGTGTAGAATGAAAACATATATATATATATAATTTTTGGGGGGGGGGGAGGCGGGGGGTATGCGGTTGTTTTTCCGAAGAACTTCCCATCATGCTGTTTTACATTATTTTATAATTAGTCCACTCTTGCATATCAAATATTTTTACGACAGGTCAGGGAGCTACGAACTACATCAAGTATCCGAATGATTGCTACGGCGATGATATAGGGTATGACCCTAATGCAGCTACCACAGAGGAGTGTAAAACAAGTTGTGACGCGAACTCAGACTGCAAGGCATTTGCTTTCGTCGACCCAGGAGCACCCGGTTTGCAATGCTATCTAAAGAACAGAATTCCCCCATGCTCCTGCTTCAACGTAGTCAACTGCTACATCAAAATAGGTATTCACCGAATTTCCTGGCGTCCCTATCTAGACCCGTGCACAATACTGTATCTCCTCAGAACTCAGTTCCACATTACCCTCTGGAAATACAAATTATTTTTCCAATCTAAGGAATATTTGAACTACAATACGATATCCCTCCATAATATACGTATTTTTACATTAAAGAAAGGTTTGTACATCTGCTATCAATCGCGTTTACCTGTGTGTATTTGATATCGGTACTCACTTTGCCTTATGTTAACCCATAACCCTGTATAATGTTGGGGAACCGTACAACCTGCCACATAATTGACCGCCTCCTTCTATAGTGTCTCTGACCCAAGCTTGGCTGACCATCGTTTCCTCTTTTTTCTTACAAAAAGTTTGTCTTTGCCTTCCAAATGTAGAAAACCTCTTATAATCACCAAGTCATGTTTGTACAAACATGCCTTTTGCCTCAATTCGGTTAAGTGTAAAATGCTCATTAGGTCCCATTGTAATATTTGGCCATTGCCAACAATGTGTAACAATACAAATGTGAGCGATCTCGTATGTAATTTTACTATGGACACCTAATAAGCAAAATCTGCATTTTACGGAATTGAGGTAGAAATATGTTTATACAAACACGACTTCGTGCTCCCAAGATTTTTACCAAGTTTCACGAATATTTTGTCACAACAAAGAGGAAAAACGTTCAGCCTAGTTTGGGCCAGACTGATTGTAGTGAGATAACCTACTCTCATTTTGTGATGCTTTATTCAACTCTCTTTGCAATGAACATATAGAATGTCAATGTGTTTATATATATAAACATAATGGCTTCGTGAAAAGATTGTGATGGCTTGCAAGAACCCAAAGTCAAATTGTTTATTTTAAACCAGAATAAATGTGGTTTTACGATTTGAGTGGGTTCCTCAATTGAGGTTGTTTGACTAGAACGCAGATCCACTGTAAAGTAGGTTGTTCTTAACTCCACTACAAATTCATTGGTAGTAGAAAAATGCTTTTTATTCACTCTTTTGGAGGAGCACCCATTACTCCCGGAACAAGCCAAGATGG
>CAWWDR010000798.1:50000-53283 GCA_963942565.1 Maea johnstoni | reverse complement strand
TATATATATATATATATATATATATATATATATATATATATATATATATATATATATATATATATAGATTGATAGGTAGGTAGATAGATAGATAGATAGATAGATAGATAGATAAATAGATAGATAGATAGATAGATAGATAGATAGATATACATACAGTGGAATTTGTTTACATTGAACTGGAATTTAAAAAGTGACGAATGTAACGCAGGTGTCCAATGTATCTAGGCTCTCAGTATTTGGAGTCATCACCAAGGGCCACCAACGATTTGCTACGTAGATCCCTCAAGAAGTGAAGAAGTTTTAGCTTCCAGTCCATGTTTGCTCACTGCCATCAGCAGCCTTCCCACATATTTCCTTGAATGAAATTATGTGTGTCTTTCTACAGCATCCTAACCAGCCAGTGTTCATTTCATCATGGCGCGGTTTTCTACATCTCCCTGCACCCACATTCGATTCATATTGCTTCTCTTTTACACCTTTTTGTTTTAGCGATAGACAAAGTTCCAATTAACACGCTATAGTCCTTATCTAGCTCTCTAAGAGATTTGCTACCCTGCTTCGTTTAAGAGCTAAACTTTCTTCACAATAGGCAATTCCTTATACTCTCTCTCATCAATGTTGACAGGTTGCTTTCAAAGTTTGGACTGATTAGGGGGGGGGGACACAATGTGCTACCCATGTGACCTTATTTTCAGTTAGCAATACTGAAAAACTGTGAAGTGCAGTTATGATACAGTGTTGCCTAGGTAACAATTGTTCAATGCTAACACTCCCCCTCTCCAAATCGCTATTTGATAGCAAAAGGATGCCACGGATTAAATGACTAATTGCCATCAAGACCCAATGTGTGGGTTTTGTTCTGACCTGGCTTATGAAAACACGCAATTGAAATAAAACACGTGTTGGGTTTAAAAAGCACAGACGGACTTAGTGAATAATATGCATCTGATTGTTCCTTTTCTAAGAAAAATAACCATGACTATGTTACCATTGACCCGTTAACCATACACATGTTCATTTAGGATTGATTCAGGGATTTGTCAATTTTGAGCATGTTTCTATCCTTAAACTAGTTTTGAATGCATTTTGATCAATAGTGAAAGGTTTCAATTCAGTGCATGATGTTCAATGTAGACAGGTTAAATGTGGCCTACGGGAACAAATTTGGTATTCGATGTATCCAAGTAGCCTCCCATTGATTTTCAATGGAAGAGTGCTAGCACATGAAAATAGTTTAATGTACACAAGTGTTCAATTTGGCAGGTTCCACTGTATATACAGTACTTACATTTGATTACAGATAGACTGTCAAACCAGGGATTTGGCCAAATCCATGTTTCACTCAGGGCTTCAGCCCAATCCCTAAAATGTCTAGGGATTTGGGAAGCGCTAGGGTCATTTTTTACAAGTTTGGTGGACACATTGCAAGGAGTTTGTCAAATGGGACAAATAGCTTCTTTGGGCCTCAGAGGTCTTCTGATGAAGAGCACATTCAACAGCACACAGGTACCCTCATAGCAGGGTGTAAGAAAAACTGAATATGTTCTACAATTAAGTCAGCTGGTAGTGGAACAGTTAAGGGATGAAAAAGGTGCATTATGACATAGACAAAATGTTAATACATTTATAATCTGGTTTATCTATGTTAACTAGCTATTGGATATTCAATGGCCAGAAGGTGGATCAGAAAGGGAGCCTACTTTCAAGAGTTAGTTTACCCTTAAAATCTTTAACCTTGAAGGGTTAGTGTTTGGTATAATTGTTTGATCTGGACTACAGGTATCTTTAAAATGCTCACCACAACCAATATCATCTGGTGGAAGCTCTGTTGTATTTCATATTTCAACATCACCAGGCTGCAATACTTACGAGTTATCTGTAATACCCAATTGTCATTACCTTATTAGTTGACATTTTGGGGGAAGAGTGAGTTAACCACCAGTTATCCACATGTCAGCAAAACATTCATTAATAACCTTAAGCTATATATATATATAAAAATATGGTATAAAAATGTTCGTCTTGAAAAAGTGTATCATATACTATATCCAACACATGGATGCCTTTATATCGTGGTGTAGCAGAGGTCTCAATGGCCTTTAAATAAAATAAAAAAGGATTTCACTATTTTTCCAGCAGTTATGGCAGAAGTCAAAGGATTGATAACTGAAGAATACCAATGGGTCTCTCATTTTTGAGAATATACCAAATGGCATAAAGGAAGTGAACTTTTTCCTATGAACAGGTTTGCTGATAAAGTACATGCTGATCCATGAAAAAGCTTTGTACAGACTAATATCTATTATGCACAACAGTCACAGAGTTGATAGCAACATTGAATTGATCTCAGGTGTTCTAATGATCAATATCAATATTTGAATAAGTATATGTCGGTTGAGGGATTCAATGTAGGAAATTTTGCAATAAGACACAGTTTGTGTGATTTGTATTGACTTGTTAGCATATGCTGTCGAAACATATCAAGTGTCTATCCTGATAGCTAAAATACTCCCATGACAATGGCGTGTAACAGCACACAGAAACAAGGAGTTAGCCTCCGCTATTTGTACCAGAAATTCTGTTTTATTGATTTGTGTGATTAATCTAATGATGAACTACAGTTTTGGAATTTCTTTTGCATGTGTGAGGAGTGGATTTGTAAATTGCAAAGAGACGAACATCCATTTTTCTTGAATGAAAATGGATTTTTTTCTGTAAGGAACCGCAGTTTGTTCATAGAATTTCTGGTGGACATATAGTGGTGCTGCTACCATTGCATCAAATCAAACAGAGGCTTGATATGCTTCAGTTGTATCAGTATAACCAAAATGTCAGCTAATGATTTCTGCTTAAGTCAATGAAGGTGACGAATTCATCAACCCAGGTAGAGTAGCCTAAGCAAAGTAGTACAGCATACCTCTTCTAGTTATGGAGGTAGCATCAATTTAAACTGCTAAAACATGCTAGACAGTATAATTATTATTATTATAATTATTATTATTATTATTATTATTATTATTATTATTATTATCATTTATTTGTTTATTTATTTTTAGCATTATCAGCAATATTATAATTGTTATTTTGATGATGATAATGATGATGATGATCACAGTAGTAGCAGTATTGGCATTATTTATCATGATTATTTTAACTATTACAATTATTATTAATAGCAGGCCCCTCTAAGTTCTATTTAATGATGTGCAGGGGGTTTAGAAATTTAAAAAAATCAAGTCAAGGTATGCTCCACCACTCCCCCCCCCCCCCTGCCCCCTCA
>CAWWDR010000798.1:0-47500 GCA_963942565.1 Maea johnstoni | reverse complement strand
TTGATATCTTACTAAAAAGTAAAATGTGTTGAAACAGTTGCAATGAAAACAAGAATTTAACAAAAAATGGTCGCCATGGCAACATGCATATGTGCTCTGATTTTTTTTTTATGGATGTTTTATGATAAGTGGTATCGCTAGATAATTTTCTCAAAGTTCCATCAAGGGATCCGCCGTGGCCTAGTGGTTACGATGCCTAGCTCCCAAGCGTGAGTTCGCAGGTTCGAGTCTCCACTGGATCCCCAAACGGGTTGGCCTGGTCGCTATATAAATGTGCTGCGTTGTCTATGGCCCTTATGCAACTGAAAGACCCCTTGGAACTATTCGTGAAGAGTAGGGAATTTATTCCCGGTTCCGGGTTTCTATCTCGTCGTGATATGACCTAAGCTGTTTAAAGCGACGTAAAACCCAATTCCTTCCTTCCTTCCTTCCATACATATTGACAAAGGAATGGATAAGATAGATAAAAAAAAACAAATGAACAGGGTTAAACTTTCTAAGACATGTTCATTACAAGAATATGGCAAAGAATGACGTCATACTGAGGCAGCATCCGGTCACGAATTAGTCTTAACTTTGTAACTGCTGAATATTCGTCGCCTTTCCGTGGGTCAATTTTTATGCCATTTAGATCATTAGAATTCCTTCTATTTGTTTACCATCTTTTGCAAAATGACGATTTAGTGACAGGTTGAGCTAATTGTTATGCCATCAGTCAATAGCTATTTACACATGGTTATTGCACAAATATAAAGGTCATATCAAATTTCCAATATGTTTCTGCAATAAACAAGCAAAGAATGACGTCACAGATATTATAGCGCATTGCTATAGCAATAACAGGGATAGGGTTATACACTGAGAAGCTGTTTCTGTGACTTTAAAGTGGTCCCGGTTTGGTGCCATAGCAACCAACTGAGCCGGGACCAAATCCCTGCTCAGCAACTAAAAGAAAACATGATATTTGTGTAATTTCTACAGAGTTGTAGAAAATTCTCTATCACTCAAACCCGCTATGATGGCCATTAAGATCCGCCACTGGGCATTGGTAGAGATTTATAGCCTTGCTGAGGGTGTTTGTTGCAAAGCTTTGGCTTTGGCAGCCTCAGCTTTGGCATCAAGCACCTACATCTGGGCTATAAATCTGCACCAATTTTCAGCAAGCGGATCTCAATCCCTATAACAGAGTTGCAAGTTTGAAGGGGAATGCAGAATTATATTGGATGAAGTGTGGTACAACTCCCTCTGCATTGCTCTTTCCTCCACATTCATGACATTTAAAGAATTCGAAACATGATAGCTGGTAAGAGCTCCGTTTGAAAACACTAGGCATGTTTATTTTCAGTTTTTACCCCAATATCTCACACCCTGCTCTGAGGGTACTTTTGTGATACTTGGTGTATTTCCCACAAAAAAGACTTTCCACGCACTATATACTTTATATCAGTTAGAATAGCAGGGTAGAAGAAAACACTGGGTCAAATCAATTGAGCCTACAAGCTATCTTAATGCAGGTGAATTAACCTTATTACGAACACAATAGGTCCTGACATATTCAGGAATACCAAGCAAAAATCACTGCTTAACCCTAAGTCACAGCAAACTATGTCCCATGTCTCAGCTGCGATTAAAACCCAAACAGAGTCAAGAGACTGTGGCAATGCCTACGACTACTTATATTAATGTAACAAAATGCCTTAGGGTGTACCAGTATAGGTACTTGCATGGAACATGTTTTAGAATCCAAACCGGGGCATGTGCGAAAGTAATTGCCAGTGACATGGGGTTAGGCGGTGGTTTTAGCTAGGTACTCCGGTTTCCTCTGCCGGTTACAACTGGCTAGACACGAATTAGCTGTAATACTGCAGAAAATGTGATGAAGAAACGAAATTCTAAATTGTGCATGTTATGGTATAAACATGTCCCCTTATCGAGCGGCCACTAGAGGCTAATCAATGGCACGGATGATGTCTTCACGCCTGGTGCGTTACTGCACGTTTGCCTTATTGTACTTGAGCATCACACCACGATGCAGACTGAAGTGGTATAAATTTTTAATGGCCCCTCTTAATGTTATTTGGGGCCATTTAGTGCTCATAGCCGTCGACAAACTATGCGCTATAGAACTCACCAAGAGCCAGCATACTTGGAATCTGAATAATTGAAAACTGTACTTCCTTTAAAAAAATTGTTTTGTAAGATCGGAGATGATGGTGTCGTGTGCTTTTCATCCTAAGGAAGAGTATTCACCAATTCACAAATACCACCATATTCGTTTCACAGATTTTATAAGACAAGAGACATAGATATCGTGCTTTTTTCAATAAGAATATTCGTCATTTCACAGATGCCATAATATTCATTTTCCAATTTATTTGCATGATCAGAGACGTACCTGTAGACATCGTGTGGTTTTCAATTTATGTGCGAGTATTCCTCATTTCACAGATACCACCATATTCATTTTACAAATACCACCATATGTGTAAGAGTGACTGCAGTACAGTGGAACCTGTCAAATTGAACACCTGTGTACATTGAACACCTGCGTACATTAAAAAAAATTCATGTCCTGGCACACTCCCATTGAAAATCAATGGGAGGCTACCAGGATACATTGAACACCTATCTACCTTGAACATTGAACACAAAATCTTTTCCCGCAGGCCACATTTAACCTGTCTACTTTGAACATTCTGCTCTGATTTGAAACTTTTCACTAAAAATGAGGACAAGTGAGATACATAATATTAACTGTTTTGTTAAGTGATATTTTTCAAATGCTGAACATAGGAAGTTTTGAACTATATGAAGAAAGTGAGGTAAAGACATAATACATTTTGCATTGAAATGATCATATTTCTCGAATTAACCTTGATTTTGTTTCTATTTCACCAAACCTCCAATTACTCAGAACCTGGATACATTGAACACCTGCGTACATTGAACACTTTTTCATTTCCCGTGAGTGTTCAATGTAGACAGGTTCCACTGTATTAGAAAATGGCAGAATATTCAGCAAATGAAACTAACAATTACCCAGCACCTGACCATTATTTAGGCTTATAACTGATATCATTAAAACCCTCAAAAGTGTCACAAATCAAGTCTTAAAAGTTTGTAACATTTGTAAAGATTATGCACATCAGTTACAACTAGGGTCCCTCATGTTATATAATCACTAAGCTTCCATGTATCCCTATTATAGTGTTATGATAATTGGACTTTTTCTCATTGTCTGTTATTTTGGTCAGAATAATGTATGTTGTATTAATGCCCCGGTCACACTAGAGTCCGACTATTGCACGATTTTAAAAGTGGATCCGATTGTGCTAATTTTAAAATCGGAACTGATGTTTTCAATTTTGAAAATAGAGAGATTTGCAGTCACTCCAGTATGACTCATGGGAGCCGATTATATTCATCATATTGCTAGAAAAGTCAATGATTTATGTTTTGTGATTATCTTGCGATTATCGTGAGGATAATTGTAATACATGTGTTCAACAAGTCTAAATACATGAGTTTCGTCCAATATTTAGGTCCGACGTGCATACAAATATTGTACGATGATCGCAAGTCAAAAATTTGACTTGTGACTTTTCAAAATCGGTGGTTATTTGCGAACAGGATTGCAAACATCCACCAACTTTTTAAGACGGATCCGATTTTGTTTTTGGCCTTGAAATCAGATCTGACAATCGCACGATAGGTAAAATTAGCAGGTCCGACCTGCTGATTTAAAAACTGCAGTACATTTGAAGCCGTCTCACATGCCTCTAGTCAAACTAGAACACATGCAGGAGTGAAAGACTGTTCATGATCAGTTACATTAGAAGAGTGGAACAGTAGCAACACCTTAGAGCACTCATTTACCTTGCTGAACCATCCGGTAACTTCAGATGCAGATATCAATAGTTTCTGCATGGGTACACAGTACAATAGCCTTCAATCATGAAAAACAATGTTCCTCTGTGCCTCACCATGCTTAAATATGAATTATGTATCTATTTCCTAAAGTGCATGCGCATAGTTTAACATGTGCTGTACCTAAGTACTCTACTGTTTAGAAAGGAGAAAGGACATCGACCTGCATGAGAAAACAGCGACAGGCAACCTTGTGATGATCTTTAAAAGCAAGTTAAGCCTACCTCATCACTGCTGATAATCTACAAAGATGTATTCTATCTGGCTGAAGATGGTCTCCCCAATGTTGGCAGCTGTGTGTGTGTTATGATTTTGTTGTTAGAGGGGGATGTTGTGCCAATAGCAGTCCAGTCGTCACCCCTGGGCTCTTCTCTCTTCATATTCCCTGCCCCCGTACTTTTGTCCTGTATCCTGCTTCTTTAATGTCACATTTATTTCATGAAAACGAAGAAAGTTAAACGAAATCCCCCTAAAAATAAAATTGATAAATGGGCAAAAAGTTTCGAACAAAATCATTTATACTGTGCAAGTCTTTCCTGGGATTTCCTGTCTCTGTGATTGAAATCATGTGATTTCAAACAGAAGGTAGATTGGCTCAGTTGAAATATGCACATTTCCATGGTACAGAGAGTTTGATTTCAAATTGTACCTCCTCAAAGGTAATTTCCTTTTTTATAGAAACTATTAATTGGAAATATGCTTGGTGAATATTTTCATTGAGATAACTGGCTTCTCAATGCGTCTATTTCCATAGAAATTTGAGAGAGAATGAAAGGAATTTCTTAAATGGTCAAAAAATGGTATAAATATTCCAAATTTGACTATTTTCCTTGGATCAAAATCTCCTGAAATTATTTCTCAAAAATGTCTTTTAACAGTTTTCTGATCCTTTGGCTGATCTTCAATTGTGCCGAATTTCGAAAAGAATGGATCAGCCGTTCTGAAAATTCCCCAAAGGTAAAATGTACAGCTAGAAACTTCACTAGGTCAAAAGACGCTTGCCATTTCAGTGCTGCACGCATGACGAGGAATCCCTGCGAAGTTCCTAGATCCCGTAAACCACGTCCTAATAGCAAAAAGCATGTTCATGTATTAGCATCAATTACTCGTCACACATCTCTAGTAGTAGTAGTAATGACACTATCTATCATGATTATAATTACTAATATTATCAGACTGTTGTTATAAAATGATAGCACTTATAAAATGATAACAGTATATATATATATATATATTATATATATATATATATATATATATATATATATATATATATATATATATATATATATATATATATATATATATACAGATATAGTATACTGTATACGTTCAAAACACCTTAGGCTAGCATTCTCAGTTAAATTCAGTATTTACCTCTTTTCCCTCAGAGGGCTATCATTGTGACAATATGTCTTACTATGGAGGTAAGTGCAAGGAGGGACGAGGCATTGCCTGTCACCTAACTACGGTGGTATTTTACGTACATGGTATTGGTAACAGTTGACTCTTCGTAAATGCCAGCAAGTATCATTTTTCTGAAAGGTAAGATGCAGTGTGGATTCGATTCAAGTGTGAGCCCACATAGGATGAGTTGTGTACACAATCCTCTCCTAATGCCATCTGATTTAGCGTGAATACTATAACGAGACTGAGTGACTTTAATTTGGGTTACAGACGCATATAATCTCTACAATGAACTACCTTCTTTAACAATTTTATCATTTATTTTATTCATTTGTTGGAAAACTCCATCACTGGTGTATGAATGGCTCATGGGTTCCTGAAATCTGCAAAGAGCAGATGATTATTATACACACAAATTATTGTTGAGGCATCTGTAGTATGTAGTAGAGTAGATTACTATCAGGGAAGAGTTAGGTCAAAGACTTGTATTAAATCTACCAAGTAGCCCAAGGACTGCCTACTGTCTTAACCAGGATAAACCAATCCCAGCTTTTGTATACTTTTGGAAAACTGATTTTCATCTAGACTGTAGAAACAAGGATTGTGACGTTTTCACGATAAGTATAATCTACTATACTATGCATACAAACTGCCTTTCATACGAAACGACAATCAACCCAAATGGGAACTTTGCCAGGTCTGCTGGAACAGAATAGCCTCTTATGGTCGGATTTTAGTTTGTTTAATTTGTATAACACACTCATCCTATATAAAATGGACGGTGTGATTATCATATTGAGAGAAAGGCTAGTTTAGGTTAGCAAAACATGGTGTGTTTTGATGTACGCATCATGCATATATCATGTTAATCAATAAAAGTTAGTAGCCCACGTATGGAATCGTCATTCAGGTTTCGGGAGACGAGATGTAGACACCGATCTTGATCAGCCAGCAAACAGCACCAGAAAAATCAAGCAATGGATGGGCGAAAAGTCTGGGTAGGTCCCTGAAAATGATGCTCAAATGAACAATAGTTTAGAATCTTCTTTTTCACCTAATACATATATATATATATATATATATATATATATATATATATATATATATATATATATATATATATATATATATTATATATATATATATATATATATATATATATATATATATATATATATATATATATATATATATATATATATTTGTATATATATATATATATATTTATAGAGAGAGAGAGAAGAGATTTGTATATATATATATATATATATATATATATATATATATATATATATATATATATATATATATATATATATATATATATATATATATATATATATATATATATATATATATATAAATATATATATATATATATATATATATATATATATATATATATATATATATATAATATATATATATATATATATATATATATATATATAAATATATATATATATATATATGTATATATACATACAGTGGAATTTGTTTACATTGAACAGGAATTGAAAAAGTGATGAATGTACGCAGGTGTTCATTGTATCTAGGCTCTGAGTATCTGGAGTCATCACCAAGGGCAACCAACGATTTGCTACGTAGACCCCTCAAGTAGTGAAGGAAGTTTTAGCTTCCAGTCCATGTTTGCTCACTGACATCAGCAGCCTCCCCACAGATTTCCTGGAATGAAATGTTGTGTGTCTTTCTAAAGCTCCCTAACCAGCCAGTGTTCATTTCATCATGGCTGGTTTTACGCACTTTTCTACATCTCTCTGCACCCCCATTAGATTCATATTGCTCAGCTATTTCACCTTTTTGTTTTCGCGATAGACATAGTTCCAAACACTCTATAGTCCTAAGCTAGTTCTCTCACAGATCTGCTACCTGCTTCGTGTAAAAGCTCAACTTTCTTCACAATAGGCAATTCCTTATACACTCTCTCATCATGTTGACAGGTTGCTTCCAAAATTTGGACTGATTAGGGGGGGAGGAACACAATGTGCTGCCCATGTGACCTTTTTTCAGTTAGCAATACTAAAAAGCTGTGAAATGCAGTTACGATATAGGGTTGCCTAGGGAACAATTGTTCAATGCTAACCATCTCTCTCTCCCAAATGCTATTTCATAGCAAAAGGATGCCACGGATTAAATGACTAATTGCTATAAAGACCCAATGTGTGGGTTTTGTTTTGACCTGGCTTATCAAAACATGCAATTGAAATAAACCACGTGTCAGCTGGTAGTGGAACATTTAAGGGATGAAAAAGGTGCATTATGACAAAGACAAAATGTTAATACATTTATAATCTGCTTAATATGTTAACTGGCTACTGGATATTCAATGGCCAATAGGTGGATCAGAAAAAGAGCCTACTTTAAAGAGTTGGTTTACCCGTAAAATCTTTAACCTTGAAGGGTTAGAGTTCGGTATAATTCTTTGATCTGGACTACAGATATCATTTGAAATGCTCACCACAACTAACATCATCTGGTGGAAGCTATGTTCCATTTCATATTTCAACATGACCAGGCTGCAATACATACGAGTATTATGTAATACCCAATTGTCATTACCTAATTTGTTGACATTTTGGGGGAAAAGTGAGTTAGCCATCAGTTATCCACATGTCAGTAAAGACATTCATAAATAACCTTAAGCTAATGGTGACAGTTAGTGGTTGGTATCAAAATGTTTGCCTGGAAAAAGGGAATCATATACTATATCCAACACATGGATGCCTCTATATTGTTGTGTAGCAGAGATCTAAATGGCCTTTAAATAAAATAAAAAAGGATTTCACTATTGTTCGAGCAGTGATGGCAGAAGCCAAAGGATTGATAACTGAAGAATACCAATGTGTCTATCATTTCTGAGTATTTACCAAATGGCATAAAGGAAGTGAACCTTTTTCTATGAACAGGTTTGCTGATAAAGTACATGCAGAATGATAGAGCAACGTATTTCCATCTCCTTTTTATACAATGTAGAGTGATTTATGATACTGTATGAAGCAAATAGACACATCAGAAGATAAGGTCAACCACGGAGCAATCAATCTTTTGTAAATAAAGTCTGCAAATCAGGAGATGACACACACACACACACGCACCTGAAGTATAGTGAAAGGGCGTTTTCTTAATTCCGATCCATGAAAAAGCTTTGTACAGACTATTATATATTATTCACAACAGTCACAGAGTTGATAGCAACATTGAATTGATCTCAGGTGTTCTTTAGATCAATATCAATATGTGAATAAGTATGTGACGGCTGAGGGATATTCTACATAGGAAATTTTGCTTATATGCATATGCTGTCTAAAAATATCAAGTCCTTATTCTGATAGCTAAAATATTCACTATGACAATGGCGTGTAACAACACACAGAAACAAGGAGTTAGCCTCAGCTATTCTTACCACAAATTTTATTTTATTGATTTGTGTGATTAATCTAATGATGAAATCTAAGATATGTCTCCATGATACATTGGATATGTGACTGGAACTACAGTTTTGGAACTTTCTTTTGCATGTGTGAGAAATGGATTTGTAAATTGCAAAGAGACGAACATTCACTTTTCTTGAATGTTAAAGAACCGCAGTTTCTTCATAGAATCTCTGGTGGACATATAGTGGTATTGATACAACACATTTTTTTATGAGTGTAGGCACCATGTGCTGCTACCATTGCATCAAATCAAACAGAAGCTTGATATGCTTCAGTTGTATCAGTATTACCAAAATGTCAGCTAATAATTTCTGCTTATGTTAATGAAGGCGACGAATTCATCAACCCAGGTAGCACAGCCTAAGCAAAGTGGTATAGCATACCTCTTCTAGTTATGTATATATATATATATATATATATATATATATATATATATATATATATATTATATATATATATATATATATATATATATATATATATATTTATATATATATATATATATATATATATATATATATATATATATATATATATATATATATATATATATATATATATATATATATATATATATATACAGAATATAGTATACTGTATACGTTCAAACACCTTAGGCTAGCATTCTCAGTTAAATTCAGTATTTATCTCTTTTCCCTCACAGGGTTATCATTGCGACAATATGTCTAACTATGGAGGTAAGTGCAAGGTGGTATTTTTACGTACATGGTATTGGTAACAGTTGACTCTTCGTAAATGCCAGCAAGTATCATTTTTCTGAAAGGTAAGATGCAGTATGGATTCGATTCAAGTGTGAGCCCACATAGGATGAGTTGTGTACACAATCCTCTCCTAATGCCATCTGATTTAGCGTGAATACTATAACGAGACTGAGTGATTTTAATTTGGGTTACAGACGCATATAATCTCTACAATGAACTACCTTCTTTACAAATTTTAGCATTTATTTTATTCATTTGTTGGAAAACTCCATCACTGGTGTATGAATGGCTCATGGGTTCCTAAAATCTTAAAAAATCAGATGCTTATTATACAAACAAATTATTGTTGAGGCATCTGTAGTATGTAGTAGAGTAGATTACTATCAGGGAAGAGTTAGGTCAAAGTATTAAATCTACCAGGTAGCCCAAGGGCTGCTTACTATCTTAACCAGGATAAACCAACCCCAGCTTTTGTATACTTTTGGAAAACTGATTTTCATCTAGACTGTAGGAACGAGGATTGTGACGTTTTCACGATAATTATAATCTACTATACTATGCATACCAACTGCCTTTCATACCAAACGACAATCAACCCAAATGGGAACTTTGCCAGGTCTGCTGGAACAGAATAGCCTCGTATGGGTCGGATTTTAGTTTGTTTAATTTGTATAACACACTCATCCTATATAAAATGGACGGCGTGATTATCATATTGAGAGAAAGGCTAGTTTAGGTTAGAGAAACATCTCTGAACTGTTGACAATCAAAATCAATCACTCAGTTCCGACTTTATTAACTCCGAGTTTTATGAACATCAATTCAGAGGTGTTACTTTATGACTCAAACATAATGCCAACACTACACTAGAGGGCAAGTATATGGGTACACTCTAAATCCCAGCAGACCTGAATTGGCTTCATGGAAACTAACATAACCCTACCTAACCCCATAGATTATCTAGGATTTATGAAAGTACCATGCCGCCATTTAGGGACACGGTCAGATTTTCTCTAGAACCGGTTAGGAAGACCACCCCAGGATTAGCCTGGTGACAAATTTCATGGCAAATATAGTTGAAAAAAGATGGGTTGGGGTTAAAAGATTTGGCCGTAAAAATTCAAACAATCCACTTCATAATACAAGTTACCACTAATTTTAGAGAGCATACCATACTCTACGTCATGACATATGTGGCATGACTGACTGTGACCGTGACCTTGAGTTCAAGGTCAAAAAGAGGTTATTAGGAAGCCTTAATGCAAATCTGTAGGTTTGGCATCAAGATTTAATTCTACCACATTCAATGAGAGTTTTTTTTTCAATGATATCTGTAGGGAGTAAAACAGTAGCTTTCACATGTAAGCATGGGTACAAAGGCCCAGAAGTCTATTTTATTGCAAACTTTGGTTGAAATTTAGAGAAAGTTCCGTGATCGTGTCCCCAAAAGTTGGCACGGTACTTTCTTAAATCCCAGATACTCCCCTTCTATTAGAGACAAGAAGAGAGCTACTCGGTCGGGTAATTAAAATTCCCCTTTTTGGGCTGTTGGCCGCAAGTCTATTAGGTCACGTCGAGCTTCTTTCCAAATTCTTCGCGTGAGAATCCACTCTGACGTCGATGTTAACAAGGAATAACACTTGAGTCCGAATCAATTCAACAGGACAAGGACATTTGTTCAGGCGTTTTGGCCATCATCCTTAAATCGGGGACCCAGGAGTGAGATAGACGTACTCTTCCTCCTACTGACCTGCAGGCACGTGCGCCCTGTGTCCGCACAAATGTGCGTGTCCTGCCAACATATTACACACTCAATCCAAAATTTCACCTCTTGAATCGATTCTTTCAGGATCTCCGCTGCAGTTATCCATTATACAGATATATTTGGAAAAGTTGCATGGGAAATCTAACTCTGTCGCTAAATTGACACATAGATATTGCCCTAGGAATAAGATGTGGGTGGTAAACATTGGGAATGAAAATGGATTGCCATGGACCCCCTACAGCCACTCTCTAAATGCATGATATACCTTAGAAGAGAATTGTCCTCTGTAGTGATCTTAGGTCAACCACTGTCCAGATAACGTAATCTGACTTAGGAAAAGATATAGGCTTTGATATATCTAAAGATCTCAAAATGACCCTATATTCACAAATCAACCCCACATAGCCACCTTAAACATGTGTTGAGCACACACAGAGGATATGTACACGGGAACAAATATATGTAACACACACACGCACACACTTTGTCCTCTCCCCCCCTCTCCTGACACTTTGCATTTTTTTTCTTTTTTTTTACCCCAAAATTCTTACAACCTGCTGTGAGCAGAGCCCCAGCAAAGTGGCATACAATTCTTCTGCTAAGAATTCTCTAAGTATACTGAAAAATAATGCAGCCATATTCTTCTTTTTGCAATCATATTCTTCTTTTTGCAATTAATCTTTTAAAGTATTGTTTTTGCAGTACAAACATTTCACATTAGAATTAATGATGGGCTTATTTGGACAAAAAAGTCAATCTGCTAATAAAGTGATAACCTTGTCTAACATAGGACTTGTATAGGCATACATGTACGCAGAGAGAGAGAGAGAGAGAGAGAGAGAGAGAGAGAGAGAGAGAGAGAGAGAGAGAGAGAGAGAGAGAGAGAGAGAGAGAGAAAGAGAGAGAGAGAGAGAGAGAGAGAGCGAGAGAGAGAGAGAGATTTGGAACCTTATTGCAACGTTGTATAATTTTATAGATACAGTTGAGAGAGAGAGAGAGAGAGAGAGAGAGAGAGAGAGAGAGAGAGAGAGAGAGAGCCTTTTTGCACCAATGTATAGCTTTATAGATACAGTTTACCATATTGTATCAAATACATTGTATTATTTCGAATGCAGGCAGTTTCCATCAGCAAAAGCCGTTTAGTGAAGAATTGAGGCATTAAATGCCAACAATTAAAAAGAAAGACAGTGGCTGCACCAATAAGACATGCCTGGCCAAATGTCCAAAGGGGCAGATCAGCTCGGCATTGCGTATCTGAGGAGGAGTTCGCGATTTAAATTTCCAAAACTGCGTATTAAAGGGGGAACTAAAGCCTCACATACATATGGGCTTATATGAAAGTATTACACTTCACGAATAGGATGCTGTCCTCCCTTTTCTCTCAGTTATCCCATGAGGGGAGAATTTTGCGTATTGCCATCAGCCTGCCCAGCCCCTGGCAGCCCCTGCTAGCAGCCATGTTCTCCAATTACTATCAGCTGTGACTCAATGAGTGGCATTGTCACTTCCTACCCCGCCTTCTGAGCAGAGAATCATAGACTGCAGTGCGCTTCACAAGAACTCTTTCGAAATTTGCATTAAAACTTGTATCAAACATGAAAAATGTTTAAATCATGTGTATCAGTAGGCTGTACAAAAAGACAGGTTAACAGAAATAGTTTTCATACATTTCATACGGTAAAGTCAGACAAATACAGTGGCTACTGGCTAGCATCACTGAAACCTGTAAATCCACCCTGTCCTGAAGCATGCAGCCTATTCTACCGGCCTTTCAATTCTCCTTTAAATCTGTGCAAAATGAAGATTTCGCGACATGTTGAAGTCGTTATTATTTGTGTAGCATTAAGTTTTAGTAGCTATATTCGTGGTAAAACTAAATTACTCCCCTTTCAGTGGGTTAATTTTAATGCAGTTTAGATCGTTAGAATCACAAGATTGCATTCTACTGGCTTTTTCATTCCCTTTTTAATTGTTGCTAAATGTAGATTTTGCGAGAGTTTGAGATCTTAATAATTTGTATGCCACTATCTTTTGATCAGAACAAAATAAAAAAGGAAATCGCTCTTGCTTTCTGGCCATACCAGCATTTGGCACACAAAAAATCATATATAAAGGTGACTAGTTGGAGATTCATTGACTGCTATGCAATAGAATTCTAACAAGACACAGGATATATACACTAAAAATTAGAAACTTATTTCCATAATGGTCCCAGTCTGCCCAGAGTCCAATGGCATCATATGTAATGATCAACTCCATTACTCAAGATTGAAGTAACAATAATATCATATAGTACAATATATGCATATATAAATATATATATATATATATATATATATATATATATATATATATATATATATATATATATATATATATATATATATGTATGTATGTATGTATGTATGTAAGTATGTATGTATGTATGCATGCATGCATGTACGTATGTATGTATGTATGTATGTATGTATGTATGTATGTATGTATGTATGTATGTATGTATGTATGTATGCATGCATATATGTATATATACATATATATATATATATATATATATATATATATATATATATATATATATATATATATATATATATATATATATATATATATATATATATATATATATATATATATATATATATGCATACAAACATACATACATACATACATACATACATACATACATACATACATACATACATACATACATACATACATACATACATACATACATACATACATACATACATACATACATACATACATACATACATACATACATACATACATACATACATACATACATATATATATATATATATATATATATATATATATATATATATATATATATATATATATATATATGTATATAAATTCTTCTACCAACTACATTTAATAGCACATTGTGTCAAAAAGGACAGTTTACACTTCAACCATGTCATAGAATATGGTTTGTGAAGAAAAGATTAGGTTATTACCCCCAAAAAGTTGAAATTAAAATTACTACATAGAAATGGCATACTCTATTATTTTCAGCATCTGTCTCTCAATATTTATTTGGTTGTGGGGGGAATGATTATATTTAATGAGCAGTTTTTTTTTATATTTATTTGATTGGAATTCTTGCGAATTGTCGTTATGCAGAGACATTCCGGTAGCAAATATAAAGTCAATTATGTATATAACTTGAACGATTCAATAAAATACTTAAAAGTTAGAATACTTTTTTCCATTCACTTTTGGTATTTGGTATCATATTGAGTACCGCTACTTATCCTCTCACATCTGTTCCTTTTAGATTATCCTTCCCTCAACTTCTTTAGTTTGGCATCCTGCTTTTTGCTCTTTTTGATTCTCTGAATTTGTGTATTTATTTTGGTTCCTGTTTTTCCTATTATCTCATTACTTCTTCTTGAGTTCTCTGGAGCCTTTGAATTTGTGACTTGATGTCTATTATAGGAGTCAGGTTTGTGAATGGACGCTATATTTATGAACTGATGTATTTTGATAGTTTTCTTTTTCTTTTTTCAATTTTCATTTCCTCTTATTTTGCCTTATTGTGCCTCAAACTATCAGAGGATATATTTTTCATTTTCTAAGAATACAGCCAGACCCCCTCAGCCCAATAGGATTTATTTTATCCTAAATTTGAAATCCTAGGAGCCAAATCTGCTCCTGCCTGATTTGTTAGGGACAATCCCTGCCGTTGTTATCCTACCTTTTTGTGTTTTTTGTAATTGCTCCCCTTCTGTATTGCATGCATTGGGTTTGTCCTGCATTTCTCTTAGTATTCTCTATTTTTTCGTTTTCCCTCTTTGCTGTATTTTTGCTTTATCTATCTATAATTTCATCTCCTCTCCTCATTTCTGCAACCCATATTTTTTTGTTTTTTTTGCATTCTCTACCTGTTGTTTTCTTTCCTCTCTACTGCATCCGCTCTACTTTATCTTAGAAACAGTTGGCAAACAAATGAAATAAGTTCGTGTCCTTATGGTACGACAAGCATTGAATATGGCTAGTATGAAATTATATATTTTCTTTTATAAACATCAGGAAAATTACAAGAATTTTAACAGAAACAAACACACTGAGGATTACTGAATCTCGTCAAAGGGAATTGAGAAAGCATTATTGGTTTATTTTAGGAGGTGCCTGCATCAGTGCAAATCAACACAATAAAAGTTTATTTTCAAATTCATTTTTCATATTTTTGATGCCCACATGGCTAGAAAATATGGTTCACAAAATGTGTCCAAGAGGTGGGGGTTAGTGACAAAAATCTACCCCAGGGGTGGAGACTATACAAAATAGGGCAGAATGTCAGTACACTAGCCCTGCCCCTTCCCGGCCTCTCAGAGATTCAATTTACTGTTGCATTACTCTCTCATTGTGTAAGCCATTTCTTAGGGGTGATGACCATAACACTGCTGTTTATGGTGGATTTGCCCTTTAAACAGTTTGACTGACCTTATAGGTGCATATAAGTAGTAAGGATATTCATTGTTTAGAAATTGTGAGTACTGGCAATTCAGAGAGAGAGAGAGAGAGTGCTTGCCTTTAAGGAGAATTTTTAAAGTTCAACCAGGGGAGTACATATAACTAGCCTGTTGATACAGACCTCGTGTTAGCAAAAACTCTTTTTTTCAAGATGACTCTTAGTCTCTATGTCTCTTTTTCTGAGGGTTGAATTCATTTGCGTAGACATATAAAAAATTTGTGAAGCACCATCGGTCTGGTCGTGGGTAACATAACAAAAGTTCGAGTTTTCGTACATGTACTGAGAGAGAGTGAGTCAGAAAGGGAGAGAGAGAGAGACAGTTAGAGAGAGAAAGGTACCCATAGAGTAATTGATTATTGGTAGTCGCGAGTTTATGCAAACACTTGTACTGATATTACCACTGTATCAAATCAGAATTCTGATCTGCGTCAGTTCATTCAATATGTGCAGAGTGCCAGATGTCTTATGTCGTCAAATGAAAGAAATTTATCCATCATCTGAGTGAATGGAATTTGGAATTTCGATTTTTCGTCACTTTTACGGTCATACTGTAAAGTTTGAAATATTAACGTGGAAGTCATAATAGCGACTTTAACGAGTGGGTCCAATTCGCTAATATTACGATCCGTTAATATTTGTTATATTTTGTATTCAAATTGCGTATCTATTCACAATTACACATGGTGAGTTGATAACCATACGTACATACATAGACACACGTACGTGCGTGCTGTGATATATAAATGTGTCACGGTTCTGAGTTCCGTACTTGCAATATACCAATCAAAACGGACCCTTTACTGACATAAACTCCGCGTGATTCTAAGAACTTACGATTGCAATAGACCCATTGACGACCACTCGTACTGTTCATAGACTGATCTGATTATCTTGAACCCTTAATTTCACTTGTTTGATGGTTGCGTCGTGATGAAACAAGGTCTAGTCAGTATCGTCGGACACGAGTGATAGATTAGTACATGCATTAGAATACCACTACTCAGATGGTGCTTTTGATGACGGACCACATGCGAATATTACGATCCGCTAGTATGGAAACACGGATCGATTCGCGAAATATAGATTCACTAACAATACAAACTTTACAGTATTACATATAAGTACCCTGCGAAAACCACAGCCTAACCTGAAGTCATCTGTGTAACTCCTCTGGTAAGGGATATAGTAAAATAGTTCTAACTCTCACAATGGATCAGACAATTCTAATGCAGCCATGTTCCCTATGTTTGCAATCAATCTTTCAAAGCGTTATCGTTTTTGCTAATTTAGAGTATAGGCATTTCACACTAGAAATAATGATGTGCTCATTTTAATAAGTCAACTGGGTATTAAACTGATATGGGTAACATAGCTCTTGTATAGCCATTCATACGCAGAGATTGAGAGAGAGGGGGGGAGTTCCCATGTAGTAGCTAAGTGTGGATTTACCTTACTCAGCAGTATTTATTAATCATCCGTTGTCTGAGTTCTGGCAACCACATGTCTTTATGCTACCAATGTATCAACTCCAGCAGAGGCCCGATCTGCATCAGTTGTCTCACTATTGCCAGTCAGTTAAAATGTCAGTTAAACTTTATTTGTGCCTCGAATGAAAGTAATTGATTCTTCATCTGTGTGAGTCGAGCCCCAGAAAAGTCATGCATAACTCCTCTAATAAAACCCAGGGCCAGACAGTCTTTAATTCATACAACATGGTCAATCTAATGCAGCTATGTTGTTTATTTTCCACAAAATCTTTTGAACCATTGTTTTTGCAATTCCGTGTATGAACTTACGATATCTAACTGGTTGTTATGGCATTATGTCATTGAGGCAGGAAGAGGTCTAAAATACAATATCTACTGTAACATGGGCTTTAAGCCGTAGTTGCAATTTTTCCGCAAAATGTCTGATGCCAAATTATGATGGGGATTATTGGCCACCCCCTCTCTCTACCTGCGTATGGACGCCTATTGAAGTTCTATATTACTGAAGGATGTCACCTTTATACCCAGTTGACTTTAGAATTGATTAGAATTGATCAGTGTGCTTAGAGAATTCAAACAGGTTTGCTTTCTTACATACCAGAGGAGATATGCCACTTTCCTGGGGCACTTTGCTAATGATGATGAATTGACTAGTTTCCCTTGAAGACATAACACATCAAACTGACATATTGGCAAAAGTGAAGCAACTGATGCAGAGCAAGCCTCTGTTTGATTTGATATAATGGTGGCATTATGACAGGTGTTTGTTTGAACTCAGAACGGAATGACTGACAAGGATGTTCAATCTATATTAACAGCTGGTCTGTACTAACGTATATCATATACTTCCACTTATGAGAATGTTTGAAATGGTCTTTAAAGACAGGTGGTTTCCCTTAAGATTTTGTTTTATTCACCTATAAAGATAACCAAAACTGTTTTAAGGCAACGGGCACAATGACAGATAGTGATATATAGAAACAGCTTGTTTACATATAGAATATTCTTTTAACAGGTTAAGTATACATCTTCCTCTCAGGGAATGTTAGACATGGTCCTTATAGACATGGTCTTTATAGCCTTTGTGACAGGTAGTTTCTGAGCAAGTGAGACTGTATCAACATAATTCCACCATAATTAGCAGCTTCCAGCCAGACACTTTGATTGAAAAGGGAGAGAACATTGCATTATTACTTTGTCCAATATTTTGTAAAATATCAAGCTAGATTGCTCCCCAAATGGATAAGATATGCTTCACAGAGCTGTGTCTCCTAAACTCGGTGAAGAATTGACTACCTGTACTTATATTTGCAGAGACATAAAATATTAACCTGACATCATGGCAATAATAAAACAAGTGATGAGGATCAGGCTTCTGATTGATTTGATACACTGGTAGCAGCAAGACAAGTGACTGCTTAAACTCAGAAAAAGAATTGATAAATTAATACTACTGCACACACCTACCTGTTTATTCCCAGGGGGTAATTGAGTCTGGATGCTGACGCAGCAGTATGAATCGAATATACTTTGTTTGAGTGCTGGAAAAAAAACTTGCCTTTATGCTACCATTGTATCAAATCAAACAGTGGCCCAATCTGCCATAGGTGTTTGACCTTTGCCAAATTGTCAGTTAAACTGTTTGCTCCTGTGATACATATCTCCTTTGATAAAGGACAGAGCAAGCAAGTTTGAAAAATCAGAATATACGGGTCAACTTAATTCAGCTATATTCCCCCTTTTGAAATCAATCTTTCCAAATAGTGTTTTTTACAATTAACGTGTATAAGCACACCGGGGACAATGTTAGGCTCATTTTGATATAGGACAACTGGGTAATACACTGATATGGGAAGTAGGTCTGGAATAAGTGTTTACATGAGAGAGAGAGAAAGAGGGTTTAATGTGGTACGTTATTCCCTCTTGGTTGCTCGTAAAGTAGTATTTATCGATCATCTTTTATCTGAAGTTAAGCAAACAGTTGTCATGCTGCGACTATTGCATCAGATCAAATAGAGGCATGATCTGTATCAGTTGATTTACTATTGGCAGAATTTCAGTTCAATATTCAGCCGTTTCAAATTCAAGTGAATTAATCATTCATCATCGTTTGAGCAGACCCACCGTAACGCATGCATGACCCCTCTAATTAAAGAACAACCAAGTTTGAACTCTCACATAATATTGGACAATTTAATGCAACTCATGATATTTCGTTCTTTGCAAAGTGTTTATCTAAAAGCAGCCAATGGTGGCCCGAGTTTTGTCAGTACGAACAGTCTATCCTGTTAAGAGACTACATGTCATAAAGCACATCCTGACTATAAAGAACATATCTAACATACCTCGAGATCAATATATATCTTGGGCTTCTACCCGTTTGAATGGCATGTTGCCATAGTAACCAGTTAGATGTCATTAGGTTCCCTAACCGAAATTTAATCATAACCGCAAAGTATATCAGATCGACCACTTTGGAGATGTTTGTTAACAAAGAACCACAGCCTTGGGGACCATCAAATCTCTCTCTCTCTCTCTCTCTCTCTCTCTCTCTCTCTCTCTCTCTCTCTCTCTCTCTCTCTCTCTCTCTCTCTCTCTCTCTCTCTCTCTCTCTCTCTCTCTCTCACTGAACAGGTGAGGGCTTATACCAGAGCTATGTTACCTGTAATAGCTTGTTACACAGTTGTCTTGTATCAAAATCAGCCCAAAATTACTTCTAGTGTGAAATGCTCATATCCTTAATTTCAAAATCAATTTCTCAAAAGATTGATTGCAAAAATAGATAAAATAGCTGTATGAAAATAAAAATAGTATGTTGTATGAATTCAAAGTAACTTGCTTTGTTCCTTATAAGGAGTTATGCACAATACTGCCGGTGGATCACTTACACAGATGATACATGGATAAATTATATTTAACGGCTCAAAAGGTTTAATTGACATTTTGTCTGAATGGCTATAGTAAGATAACTAATGCAGATTTAATTTGATTTTATACAATGCTATTTAATTTAATGCAATAAACTCAAGAACTCTCTCTCTCTCTTGATTTCTTACTTATCAGGTTAGATATATGCAGCTTGCTAGGTCTCTGCTAACACAAACGATGAATTGATAACTTTCCCTTGGAGACATAAAATATCAAACTGACATTTTGTCAATGGTGATGCAACTGATGCAGATCAAGCGTCGGTTTGGTTCGATACAATGGTGGCATTATGACAATTCTTTGCTAGAACTCCGACAATAGATGATAGATTAATACTAGTGTGAGAGCATCCACGATCAACTGTAATACATAACAGGTTAACTTTATAACCTCCCGTGGAAGAATGTTACACGTTGTCTTTATAGTCAGGTGGATACATATGGACATGATTTAGCGGGACAAAGCATGGTATCTCACATCTAAAACATAGACGGTCTGTACTCACAAGTTAAGTCTGTATTTTCACGCATAGGAATGATAGAAATGGTCTTAATAGACAGGTGGTCTCCCTTTAAGGTTTTGTCTATACGGAATGACACATAGTGATCTAGATTCACACGTTTTTTGCATATATGTAATTTTTTAACAGGTTAGGTATACATCCTCATCTCGGTGAATGTTAGACTTGGTCCTTATTGATTATGGTCTTTATAGCCCGTGTGACAGCCAGTCTCTCCAAGCAAACACAAAACATTTGTGCTATGTCTACACAATATTTTACCCATCATCTATGAAATGTTACTCAAAATGTTTATTAATAACAAAACGTTTGGCCTGCAAATCATTACCAAAACATTTCTTATAACATTAAAAGTATTATTTTCACAATATTTTAAATACAATTTTGCTTAGATTATTCATAAATTATTTCTAAGAAACATTTTGACATTGTTGTTGAAGATATTTATCCACATTGAAATTACATTTTTTGTAACATTTAACGCAACATTATTTCAATATTTTTGAAATAGTTATCTTTTCCAGATAGTTGAGTTTTGAATTTTTAGAGAAGAAAATGTACTTACCAATCTCCCATAACTAAAACCCTTCTGAAATCCCTATTTTAGGGATTTCTTGATCAGTCTTACTTTGAAAAGTATACTGTACAAGTCATGCTTTCAAGATAGACGAGAAAGCTACTTATATTCTTTTGGTCAGCCGTAATCAATGCCTTTCTGAATGACACATACTGGTACTCTGTGCTTTTTAAGAAACCTAAAATTTTAAATCAATGCCAGTAGTGATATATTTATTTGGAAACTACTTTTTCCTAAACTTTCAAGTCAATATGTCATGTTTATCGATCATATTTGTCTAATTATCGCATAAAATGTTGCTTTTTCAGAGAAGTTGTTAACAACTGTAGGATTATGAATTAACGTTATTTAATATTACTATAATAATGTTGAATTGTTGCTGTTGTTTTTACATTTTGATATGATTGTGTAGCAATATCGTAGGGCATTCCCCAATGATAATTTTGAAATATTCCATACGGTTTTTGTGTTAAAATTGAAAATTTTATAATGTTTTCAAATTATCAAAGGACTGTTGTATAGTAATTTTGAACAAAAAATTCGGCCAAAAATTTGATAACATTTATTCAACATTTTGTTGGTGTCATTCTGAACATTTCAGTACAGCTTTGTTCAGATCCTTCACAAATATTTCACAGGATGTGTTCTTGATATCAAACGAATGTTTGAAAGAAGCATTTGTAATAAGCAGATTTATAACATTTACTTAAAATGTTATACAAGATAGGATAATGTTATAATACATTATCGCAGAAAATTGTTAGTTGTTATTTCATTAATATATGTTTAGATATTTAATTTCGACTTTGTTCAGAAATATTTACAACTTTGTAAATACATTATTTAATTAATATTTAAATGAACATTTGAAATAGGCTGACTTTAAACATTTATTTTAAATGTTAAAACAATTATAATTTGATATTATCAAGCATATTTTGGAAAAATATTATTTGATATTTCATTAATGTATATATGAATATTTTATTTATACTTTAACAAACGTTTTAGAAACATTTTGAAGTATGTCAATAAAACATTCACTTAATATTAAAAACAATATTTGTAATACGCAGTTGTAAAACATTAACTACAAATATTGCTAAAAGATAATGTAATGTTATCAAACATTATTATGAACGAATATTGGTAACTATTTTGAGAAAATATTCCTTTATTCTCGTCAATGTTTTACTAATATTATATTTTTATTGTATAACATTATTTACATTTATTATTTCACTAATGTTTTCCCTAAGGTTATCGAACATTTTGCTAACGTTTTAATCATGTTTATTGTGAATGTTTCTTACAATTCTTTTTCAGTCCTTTTAAAAATATTTTGAAAATATTTTGTGTTTGCTGGGATATAACAAGTAAGACTGTATCAGCATAATTCGACCATGATTAGCAGATTCCAGTCAGACATTTTGATTGAAAAGGGAGAGAATAGAGCTGAGAGACTTTGTCCAATATTTTGTGAAATGTCAAACTGGGTTGCTCCCCGAGTGGATGAGATATGCTTCACTGAGCCGTGTCTCTTCACCTAGGTGATGGATTGAGTACATACACTTATATTTGCAACTGTTTGCTTAAACTCAAGAAAGTTCAATATTTCTGTACATATACCAGGAGCTACAATCAACAATTTTCAACGTTGGTGATGAATTGGCTACCATCAATTATATTTGCAAAGACATAAAATATTAAACTGACATTTTGGCAAATGTAAAACAACTGATGCAGATACTCTGTTAAATCTATATGAACAGATTGTCTGTATTAACAGGTTAAGTATGTATTTCCATGTATGGGAATGTGAGAAATTGTCTTTATAGACAGGTGGTCTTTCTTAAGATTTTGTTTTACGCACCTAAGAATATAGTCAAAACTGGTTAAAGGCAACCGGCGGGATGACAAAGGAAGGTTTGGGGTTTTACGTCGCTTTCAACAGCTTAGGTCATATCGCAGTGAGATATCTTGGGGTCCCAGTGGGGACAGGAACCTGCGATCTCACGCTTGGGAGCAAGGTGTCGTAACCAAGAGGCTATGGCGGATGACAGATAGTGATCTATATAAACTTTTTTTTAAATATTGGTGATCCTTTTAACAAATATACATCTTCATCTTGATGAATTTTAGACATGGTCCTTGTAGACATGATATGATAACAACTATGGGGCCATATTCAAGTCAATGGAAAATAGCTGAAGTAACTCCACTACACAAAGGAGTGGAGCCTGAGAATATGAATAACTATCACTCGATTGCAATCCTACGGAAGCCTATTAGGACCAGTGAATTTTTTTATTTTTTTTTCCTTAGAAATCCGAAAATCGAAAAAAAAAAAAAAAAAAAAATTGTCTCAAGATCCTTGTTCGGAATTTTTTTTTTTTTAAATATTTTTTTTTATGTTCTGCAAAGTTAGTAAAATAGATAGCCAATCACTGCCTCGCCACTGCCGGCGCTGCCTCAAGCGCGTGTAGTGTGATTGACGAGGCTACACGAGCGAGGCAGTGATTGGCTATCTATTTTAAGTGACTTTGCAGAACACAAAAAAAAATATTTTTTAAAATATATTTCCGAACAAGGATCTTGAGACAATTTTCTTTTTAGATTTTCGGATTTCTAAGGAAAAAAATTAAAATGAAAAATAAAAATTTTCAGTGGTCCTAATAGGCGGTATTTTTTTAAATTTATTTTTATTTTTTTTAGATTTTCGGATTTCTAAGGAAAAAAATAAAAATTTTCAGTGGTCCTAATAGGCGGTATTTTTTTAAATTTATTTTTATTTTTTTTAGATTTTCGGATTTCTAAGGAAAAAAAATAAAAATCAAAAAAGAATTGTGGTCCTTGTAAGCGGTCTTAGAAATATTGTTTTTACTTAATAGAACAGACATGCAAACACACACGCACACACACGCCCAGCGCGTTGCAGGGATATTGTCATGTTACCTACGTCCTTACCAGAACTATCTGATGCTCGCAAACAGTCCCGGCAATGTATGTGCGTGTGTGTGTGTTTGTATGCCTGTTCAATAAAGTATAATGAAAGGTAACACAGGGAAAATTATGTAGCTAAATAATAATAATAATAATAATATTGTCATTTGATATTGCGCCCTTTCCATATAAACATGCTCAAAGGCGCATTACATTCCATTGTCAAAGGATAGATGTTGATATCCACATAGTTAATTGATATATACATCTTTGAACAGATGTGTTTTCAGTTGTCGTTTAAAGATTGCCACACTCCCAGCTGCCCGAATATTATCTGGGAGCTGATTCCATAGTTTTGGGGCACAGGCACTAAACGATCTGTCACCGTAGGTTTTCATGTTGTTTCTTGGCTCGCAGAGTAAGTTCTTGGATGTTGATCTCAGTGTCCGGGGTGGGACATACTCTTTCAGCAATTCCCTCAGGTAAGAAGGTGCAGTTCCGTGCAAACACTTGTATGCCAGTAGCAGAATCTTGAATTCAATTCTCTTCCTGACTGGTAGCCAGTGCAGCTCCTTCAGTACTGGAGTGATGTGGTCATACTTCTTCGTTAGAGTGATCACCCTGGCAGCGTTGTTCTGTACTCTCTGGAGCTTACGTATTAGCTCTTCGGGTATTCCACAGAGAAGTCCATTGCAGTAGTCAAATCTTGAGGTTACCAGGGATATGACAGCACTCTTACTTGATTCTGCAGTCAAGTATTTTCTGATCCTTCCGATGTTTCGCAGGTAATAGTTTGCAGATTTGACTGCCTTTGACACATGTGCTGCCATATTCATGCTCGGATCAAAAACAGAGCCCAGATTGCCGATAGGTATATTGAGAATCTTGACAATCTCACCATTTACTGAGATGCTAGGCACAGATATTTTGGCTCGCTGCTTAGGGGTACCTAGCACAAGGACTTCCGTTTTGTCTGCATTCAGTTTTAGCTTGTTCTGTGACATCCATGTATATATGTCAGTGAGGCAGCCCTCCAGCCTAGCAACTCCTATATCCACAGCTTGTTGAGTGATGGGTTTTATTGCCAGATAGAGCTGTGTGTCGTCTGCATATATGTGAAGCTCTAAACCATGCTTTCTGATAAGTTTTCCAAGGGGTAGGAGGTATATCAGGAACAACAATGGTCCTAACACTGATCCCTGTGGTACGGACCACAGAATGTCCTGTAACTCAGAGAACGACTTGTCAATCTTGATGCGGAGTGTGCGACCTGACAGGTAAGACTTAAACCAAGCAAGTGCTTGACCCGTAATACCTAGTGTATTTTCCATTCTGCTGAATAGAATATCATGGTCGATGGTGTCGAATGCCGCACTCAGATCTAACATGACCAGTATAACTACTCCATGCTGGTCAATGCTGGTTAGAATGTCATTCTGTACTTTTACTAGGGCAGTCTCAGTGCTGTGACCAGGCTTGTAGGCAGATTGTAAATGTTCGTGCAAGTTGTTCTCAGTCATGTAGTCAGTGAGTCGCCCCGCCACCACCCTTTCCAACAGTTTTGAGATGTAAGAAAGGTTACTGACAGGACGGTAGTTCTTTAGAATATCTGGATCTAGGGTAGATTTCTTAAGTAACGGTGTTACTATAGCCGACTTCATGGATTTCGGTACCTGGCTAGATCTGAGAGAAGAATTTATGATGTTAGTCATTACTGGAAGTAATTCACTTCTACTTTCTTTGATGAGCCAAGTTGGGATTGGATCAAGCATGCAGCTTTTTGCAGGAGACTTGCAAATTATCTTCCATACTTCCTCCTCTGTAGTATAACGCAGAACATTCAGAGTGGAAACAGGTGGTGACTGTGCTATTTCCAGGTTGATGTCAGAGCAGTCAGGGAGGTTATCCCTGATTTTATCAATCTTTTCCTTGAAAAAGCATGAGAACCTATTTGCAAGTTCTTCTGCAGAGCTGTGTTCCGGGAGCTAAAACGTGTATCTATCCGTTGTTCAGACAAGAATGCCACTGCCAGCGCTGCCTCACGCGCGTGTAGTGTGATTGACAAGGCTACACGAGCAAGGCAGTGATTGGCTATCTATTTTAGTAACTTTGCAGAACATAAAAAAAAATATTCAAAAAAAAAAAATTCCGAACAAGGATCTTGTAAAAAAAATTTTTTTTTTTTTTTTTTTCAGATTTTCGGATTTCTAAGAAAAAAAAATTCAGTGGTCCTTATAGGCTTCCGTACAATCCTACCATCCCTATCGAAACTATTTTTTTCATGAAATGCAATCAGGTTTCATACCAAAGCACTCATGTCTTACTGCATTAACTTAATAAACTATTGGGTGCATTATTTCTAGACTTCAGCAAAGCATTTGATGTAGTAGGTCATAAAATTCTACTGACAAAATTGGTAAATATGGTATAACCCAAAACTCAATCAATTGTTTCTCATCTTACCTTCATGAAAGGTATCAAACGGTATCAATTAAATTCTCATTATCTGATCCTAATCACACTCATTTTGGAGTACCACAGGGGTCTATTTTATAGTGTAGCAGCAGAGGCCCAAAAAGTGGCTTATTTTAGGAGTAACCCCAACCGGCGGTAGACCAAGCAGCATCATACATCAAATGAAAGCTAAGAATCTCAGGATTCAGAAACTGCATAATGCTGGAACCGAAAAGTTGTACAAATCAAGCTATTGCACCGTTTCTATGGCAACCTTTTTTAATTAGTTAAATCACTGAAAGAATACTCTCCAATTAAATTCTTATTTGATGGCCTTCTTACCAATATTCCTGATTCAAAATACTCTTCATGATTGATAAGGTTCTTGTCTAGTGAAATAAAGTAAAATGAAACATTTTGGTAGTGTTTGCACTGAGTGACCTCACTTTTAGTGTACATATGTAGAAACGCGTAAAAATTGAGTACTTTTGGACTTTAAAGTTTTTATAAAAGACTCACATGAAGTTGTTCAGGCAAACAATATATAGTTTCAGAGAGTAGACACTATCAGCTTTCATTTGATGTATTATTAGACAACTGACACCTTTTGGTACTGAAAATATGGCTTCATACATAGTAGCTAAAGGTGTGTTTGTACTGGGTGACCCCTCGTTTAGGGTAAATATGCAGAAATGGCCAAAAGCATTGTATTTTTTGTTTTATTTTGTTTTAATTTAAGGCATATACGAGATTGTGCAGGCACACAACACATCTTCTTCATAAAGAAGACATTAAAAGCCTGCATTTCATTATTATTAGATCCTTTTCACAATTGTGGATTGTGAATAGCGGCTATTTACAACAACTTGGTGTAAAGTCACCCAATGACCATCTCATTCTAGCTTTGTGGCTATTAAGCATTATTCTTCATTCAAATAACTCTTTAGAGTAAATGGGGTAGTTGTCTAGTAATATTATTCAAGACAAATGGTATAGAAGTGATCTCATGTTTAGGGTGAATGTGATGAAACGGGGAAAATGGTGTATTTTTGGAGCATTTTGTTTTAGTAGAAGACATATGAGATTGGGCAGGCAAACCTCTGTAGAAGGTAGACACAATGAGCATTCGTTTCATGTGTTATTCTATCCATTTGAGCACTTTTGCTTTTAGAAATATGGCTTCATTCATGATAGCTCTAGTGAGGACTATGTACAACAACTTGATAATAACTTACTTAATAACCATCTCATTCTTCCTTTCCACTCATATTACTTTGAACAACATTTACCAATTCAACCTGATATAAAATGATACTAATGTGGATATCCATTTGAACTGAGTGACCTTTACTTTTGGTAAACAATGTCTTATGACCTTATACCTGATATAGTATTGTATGAGATATTTTTGAAGGTGAAAAAGATGATCAATTCACCTAAAACCTGCTTTCTACTGAAGTAGGTTGTTGTTTCAGTCTTGGGGCTCCAACCACCAACTATAGCTAGCCCCCCCCCCCCCCCCCCCCCCACTAACTATAAGACAAGCTGACACATATATTTGGAATTTCAATAATCTTCACCTTTTCTTATAATATTGCAGCTAAGTCATGGTTTGCCAGCTGTGACAGGTGGCGTAAACTGTAGTATCCAGCGGGAAGACCGTCTAACCTAATTCGCTGACAACTTTCCAACATGCATGGGCCAGGATTTGCGAGATACCTAGCAATCTTTGGCAATGCCTTAGACCACACGGCCATCAGGGCCATTTGACCAATAAATCATGGAGATATCTCAGCACAGGTCATCTCCAAAGATAACTACCTCACTCCAACACATAATACAAGCAGAAAATTAAAACATTGAGTGATAGCATCACAGGTCTCCCACAACTACCCCCCCCCCCCCCCCCCCCCAAACCCATCATATAAGCTGACAAATAAATCATTGATTAATCAAGACATACGTCTTTTCATGACCATACCACATCCTCTGGACTGCTCTTCCCTCCATCCACATACAATTAGACAAGTGAAGATTGTTAACCACAACCATACCTTACCCTCACCCAAATAGAAACTGACAAACAGGCAGCAACATAGGCCACCCTCAACCATGCTCACTAATCACAGCACAGGTCACACCCAACCACACCTCCCCAAACCCCTCATATTAGTATAAGTGAATCAATTAGTTTAGTGATTGCACAAAGGTCATCCCAAACAGTCTTCCTCTAATCCCTTTAGCAACCTCATACATCCAACCTCAAAAACCCACCCCTCGCCCTTGCCCCTATGGCCTCTCAGTACAAGCTGATCAATGAACCATTGAGAGATTGCTTCCTGAGTGAACCAAACAATCCCACTACAACCCGCCTCATCTTCCAACCTCCCCCTCTTAGTAAATACTGATTAGTGAAATATCGAGAAAGCAATGATATTATCTTCTTTGGTCACTTATCTTTTTTTGTTTATACTTCATTCATCGGTTCATCTAAGATGTTATAAAATACACGCAAAAAACATGCTACTACTACAACTACAACTACTACTACTTATAATAATGATAATGATTATAATAATGATTACATAATTGTAATCATAATAATAATCAAAAAAAATGATGACCTCGTCTATACAAACTTAAAAAAATGCTGAAAACTACACATCAGTAAACCCCAATAGAGTGAGCTCCTGCTCGATCAAGGGTTAAGCCTAGTCGCTTTACAGATGTGTTGCGTTGTGACTATTCATAAAGAAAAGGGAATTCTTCTATTTCCATCTCTTTGCGATACAACCTAAGCTGGTAAAAGTGATGAACAACTTAATCCTCCCTCCGTTTCCTCTCGCAAAATTTGCATCGAAGTAAGAACACCCGGTGAAACCCCCGCCTCCCAATACCTAGTGGCAGGGGTTCGCTAAATCCTAGGTATCAGTGACTCCCAAGTCAATAGTAGCTAGGTGTCAGTGCACGGGTCACTGGTACTCAGAGAAAATCCGAGGCTAGGTGATAGGAGTGATAAAAGGAGTGGAAAGTAATTTAAAGATAGTGACGCTAAACACAATAGAGTGCAAAGGCAAACATGGTAGACGGTGGACCACGCGCCAAAATAGCAGGACAATATGTCTCAAGGTGCAGTTATTGTTATGGCCAATGATGCTGTAGTTTCAATATCAGCGTGACGACGAGACGGGCTATCTAATCTGACACGTGACAAGATGGTTGTGACCTCTGCCGTTATAAGCTTTGACCTGTAACGACGATGGCTGGGATTGATCAGATGCGAAAACCTCCAAATAACTTTCCCATACATAATGTTAATACAAGCTTTCAATATCACGCCTGACTCTGGTTCTTGCCCGCTCTATTTTGTAAATGAATTTGCTGCCAAAAAACAGTTATTATGACAATAAGAGGAGGGGGCGATTCCTTTGTAGTATAAATGCCACCTGAGGTGATGTTGACTTTAATTATAACCTGGGGTTAACAGGCAGAGCGTCTAGCTGTCAATGTGCGGTTGAAAACAAAAATGTCAGGACGTCACAAACGGCAAACCAAAGATAGCAAAAGCAATGGTGCATGTGTAGTCTCGTCATGGATGACATTAAAACAAACAATACACCCTCATCTAAATGCCAGGATCGTTATGATGTGGGGGTATAACGAGCAAACAAAAGAGATGAACTGAATGCTCCCAAATCCATGAAATAAGCATTTGAACAATTTAACCCTTATGCTGCTGGCTGCTAATTTTGGTAACACAAAATGATGCAAAACGTCTGAAAAATGATTGAACCGCTGGAGAGTACTCGGTGAGAGCTATCTAATGAATACCTACTTGACAGAAGTTTAAACTGTTTTCAAGAACTGAGTCCTTGTGCTTTGGACGAAAGTAGCAGCAGCAGAGAGCTTAGTGGAAAGAACGTCTCATATCTTTTATCTATTCCAATGATTTGCAATATAGAAGAATGGTAGATTATATTATTGACCCACCGTGCGAGGCCGATCTATGTTAATTGGAAGTGGAATTTCGTTTGTCGTCATTTTTCTAGGCAAAACCCTAACTAGCCAAATGGATGCAGAAAGCGGAGTATTCGGGGGTAACAATTGCTAACCACCCAACGCCACAAGCAGCCAGATCACTTCTCTCAAGCTGGACTTGAACCCCTGCTATATTTGTTTATTTGGACCTCTGATCGTATGCAGTGGTGTGACGTATCTCCTATACCACACCCCCCCCCCCCCCCCCCCCCCCCCCCCCATAATCGATAATCACTGCCCTAGTCTTGTTTCATAAGTATCATAGTTCTATACAATGATATCAAGCTGAATGTCTGGGCGTGAATATGTTAAAACAAGTGACGCATTACGAGACCTTTCATGTTAGATTGATGTTCACCTTAAATGTCAGTAGCTTTTGTATCCCACGATAACCTTATACGCTTAACCATATGGGAGGATATATAATAAGGCCCATGTGTAATGGCATCAACAAACAGCTATAGAGAGTCTAGATCAAAACATGTGTAGTTTATAAATATTAATCATTTCAGTCAGGATGTCATAATATTTACAATCACTTAATAAACTTTAATAGTAATTTTCTTTAAGTAGTAAAAGATAAATGGTCTTAAAAGTTGAATCTTGATATTAATCTTGAAATTGTATAAACTGCCATAAGATATTTACATAAGCTTTGCAAAGATATTTATGTAAAAATTGTGCAATTCAAATTTGTACATTACAGAGTCTTAACAAATTCTCTTTTAATGAAAATTGGACTTAAAGAAGAGTTAACTTGTCCTTTTTGTGATGGGGACAATGAAATAATGGCAAATGCTTTATAGAATGCCCCAATGCAGTATAATATTTTGGTTAAAACTGAAGAATGGAGTTCTCATATGTACAATAAAGTATACAAACTGGATTCTTTGGAGAAATTATGCAAATCTGGACTGTTATATTAATCTTATCCTTCAAATTTGGAGAATCCAAATTATAGGAATATACAGTTTTCAGCAAATTGGTGTATATAGTCCAGACTACAGGGGCCTGCTCTGATGGCCGTGTGGTCTAATGCGCCACCACTGACTGCACGCTATCTCTCACCACTGCCTGGGTTCGAATCCCGGCCTGGCTATGTGAGTAAGTTGCCACTCACTTGGGGTTAGGCGGTGGTTTTCGTCAGGTACTCCGGTTTCCTCCACTACTTTAAACTGGCTAGTCACGAATTAGCCACAATTGGCATAAGTGTTACGAAAAACGCAATTCCAAAATCCAGACTACAGCTACTATATATGAAGCGTATTATCAGTACCAAAAGGTGCCAGGAGTCTTATTATACATCAAATGAAAGCTTACAGTGTCTACTTTCTGAAAATATATTTGTTTTGTCTGAACAAATTCATATGAGTCGTTTGTAAAAACTTTAAAGTCCTGAAATACTCAATCTTTACGGGTTTATACTTATGTCCCCTAGATGTGAGGTCACTCAGTGCAAACACCACCAAAATATTTCATTTCAATCTTTCTCACTTGACAAGAACCTTATCAGTCATGAAGAGTAATTTGAATTAGGAATATTGGTAAGAAGGCCACCAAATAGGAATTTAATTGGAAAGTATTTTTTCAGTGTTTTCACTACTCTAAAAAGGTTGCCATGGAAACGGTATGATAGCTCGGTTTGTACAACTTTTCGGTTCCGACATCATGAAGTTTCTGAATCCTGAGATTCTTAGCTTTCATTTGATGTATGATGCTGCTTGGTCTACCGCCGGTTGGGGTCCATCCCTAATTCTGGTCATTTGCTGCTACACTACTATGTCCTCTGTTGTTTTTTATATTCATAAATGGTATATTCTTAGTTGTGAATAACATGATAGACTTCTTTCCTGTTGATTATATAATCACAGCTATTTACAGTGACATATACTCAATCGAATCTTGCTTACAAATAGATCTTAACAACAAGTTATGTAAATAGCCACTGGTCAGAAAATAGCATCTTTAAAGAAAACATTTATCTCATTACTAATGGATATGAATCGGAAAATGTATCTGAACAAATGCTATTGGGTATCACTATAACGAATGATCTGAAATGAAAAAAATATATATTATGTAAGAAGATTTCAAATGGAATATTTGCACTCAATCTGAAAACAGTCATTGACATTTCAACACGAAAGCTTTTCTTTAATGCCTATATTCTTAAATATTTTGATTACTACTGCCCTTGCTAGGCTAAATGCTGAGATTAGAGTTGAAAATATAAAGATATTTATGAATTACAAACATGTAAATAAGACTAGAATACTTGAAAAAGGACAAATGAAACGAATATATAGATGCATATTTGAGAATGAATCTAAAAGGTAGTACAATAAAATAATATGCTAACATCCAAAAGTTCATATTTCTTAATTTCCCCTCACGACAGAAAATTTAAAACCTTTCTCTCAGATATTTCTTTAAGAAAATAATCAGTGGTCGAAAATGATAATGTCTTCAAGAAATGTACATGCCCCGCAATATGGCAGAAAAGACATAAAGATCGAAATTACAAAGCTACTATATAGTTTAAGTCTTCGAACAGCTGGGTTTTGATTGACAATCAACTGATTTAATTAAAATGCCATTGAAAACCACTACAAACCGTTATGTTGGAAATCCAGGGAAATCAATTACAGCACATTTGGTTGGAATTACCAGGAAATAGATATGAACAGGATCAAAGCATATTGAGATTAAAACAACACGTTTTGTTGAATTTACAAGGAAATCAATAACAGCACTTTTTATTAGAATTCTAATAAAATGGATATAACTGAATATAGGGTTTGTTAGTATTCCAATGAAATCCGCTACAACAGATTTTGTCAAAATTGCAAGGAAAGCGACCACTTTTGTTGGAATTTCAAGGTAATGGATATTGCTGAATTTAGGATTTTGTTTGTATTGCAATTAAATACATAACAACAGATTCTGTCAGAATTGCACGGAAAGCAACCACTTTTTGTTGGAATTACAAGGCATTAGATACGGCTGAATTTATGATTTTTTTGCATTACCATTGACATCCTTTATAACAGATTGTGTAGGAATTACTAGGAAAGCGACCAATTTTTGTTAGAATTCCAAGGCAATGAATATGGCTAAATTTAGGATTTTGTTGGACATCCATTACAAAAGATTTTGTTGAAACTCTATACCCACTTGTTATACGAATTGACGAATTAGCCCCCCCCCCCCCCCCCCCCACCCCCATGTTTATCTCTTTACCCCCTTATTACACTTTACCCTCTGGTAAAATCTCAAAAATGCCTTGTGGATTTGCATTTTTATTTTTGGACGACCTTAGTGACCCACCAGGCCTAAAGATGCCCACACCAGTTTTATTTTTGTCCTCAGAATTTCTTTAATTTTTTGGATATCTTATGCCTTGTAAGAAAATATAAAAAGAAATTAGCTGTTCGGCCATTTATGTGTTGCTCATTATGTGTTGTTCGTGCAAAGGAAAATAAATTGTTGATCTCTATAAATGTATATTTGCATGTATGTAATGGAGCAGGTCCTCTTTCTGCTTGCACAAGCCCTGCGGAGAGTCTGCTGGCAGTTACATTGCTCTCAGAGAAAATATTTATATAAATTATTGAATGGAAAATATGAAATATTAATATCACTGATTCTTCAGTGGCAGGACAACCCTAGAAAAACGATGCGAAACCTTTAATCATTGGTAAATGCGGGTTAACAATCAACCATGTCGCTAAAAATTTACATATTTGTTCGTGATTTCCTAATGCTACGAGTATACTTGGGGTTGGGGTAGTGAAGGTATTGCATGCGTGTAGCATGCGATATTGCAGTTGGTAGACCCTGCTCAAGAACACGTTGAGACCAAGATTTGGGATTTTCATTTATTTGTCAGTTTTTCTGCCATGTTGCTGCCAGGGTGCATATAGGCAGGCAGGCGTGGCTGATAGGGCAACCAATCCGCCGCTTGATCCCACATCAGTGGCATCATTCTCTCATACCTCAGCAGGGTTTCAAACCCAGACATTGATAAGAGACAGCTAGCAGTCATTGGCATTGCCTCAGACCACACTTCAGGGCAGGCCACATAGGACGCGGTCGACATCAGTAAGGGGTGCCAGACCCAACCACTGACATACCCTCACCAGTCGTTAGAATTCCCTCACGGCCTGATGACAATAAAGAGGGAGGTGGGCAAAGTGCAACAATCGGATATTGATGTTGATTGAGGTGCTTCAGTACAGGGGGGGGGGGCACGATCTCTTTTTAATCAGCCGCAGACAGGTGGCATGCGGTCTCGACCGCAGTGTTTATCTTGTATATATGTATATATTTGTATACATGTGTATATATATATATATATATATATATATATATATATATATATATATATATATATATATATATATATATATATATATATATATATATATATATATGTATATAAATATGAATATATGTATATTTATATATATACGTGTATATGAATATATTTATATATATGTGTATATGAATATATTTATCTATCTTTCTATCTATCTATCTATCTATCTATCTATGGATATATATATATATATAAGCACTTGTGACATGATGCGCCCAGTACCACAGTTTACAGATGGGGAGCATCATGTCACAAGTGCTCTATGGAGCCAATGAGAGGTTCCGATTTTATTCACTGCTGATGACCTCATTTTCTTTCACAATGGAGACTTCGCCAGACGGCCAAGCAGTATAATTATTGTGCTTGATGCCCCAGTACTCTTGGCAAACTGACAACTGAGCTCTCGGATCGATGCCTGTGGGTAAATAAACATGTTTTCTTCCTTTCAGGTTAGTTATTTTGTAATGACACAGTCATTAGTGGCATTTTCGGCCGTGTGAAATTTTGAAGTAACGAGATGGCCATGGCAGGAGTTTCCTACCTGGTCTTCTTTATATAGTAAATACACATGAGAGACCACTTGAAACTCCTTTTAACACCGTTTTATTGCTCTTATGGGCCTATAATTTCGGTTACAGATGCCTGTGTTTGAAGGTGATATTTCTAGCTTTGATATGTTTCTAGTACATTAAACCTATATGTTATTGCCTCATATTATATAACTATCTAATAATGCAAAAACCATAGTACATAACTGTACATTCCACTATCCATATTATAATGAAGTAATCATAAGTATTTGGATAAATATGCCGTCCACCATGTGCCTAATTTCATTGCATACATACATAATATTGAAGTTGCAGTTAAAGTGATGATTTGTTAAACATATTACATTTGTTGTGATGTTGTTTATATCAACACTTTATAATGTTAGTGTTGTTTATAACATGTTGCTCAACAGGGGAATTACTGTATGACATATTAGGTTTTGTAAATTACAAAGTAACTGTTAATTGTAATACACTAGTCACATAAGTATGTTCAAACATATAAAAGTAAAAAATACTCCTGGTCATGTTGCTATGGTTTCTTTTGAGAGGCACAACAGACATTGATAATGCCTTAAATTTTGTTTAGACTATTTATTTGTTGTTATAATTTATGATGATATTGATGAAGGGAAATGTACTTCACGAGTATTTTTGTTAGGCTGATGTTGAGTTGTAAGTTTTGAAGATATTTTAATAAAAACCTATGCTGTTAACATTATACAATGATTTTGTTTTGTTTATTTGCCACAAGTGTATTAATGTTCTCTATATCATAGCATCTTGCCAGGGCACTGAGCCTGCATAAGAATTATAATAACTTGTTAGGTAATCTCAAACTAATTTTCCATCCTTATGTGATGTATGACCAACTGACACATTCAACTCAATCATTCCCATCTCTTATCTCTATACTCCTGGTCGAACTTCATGGTTTATTGGGTCTTCCACATCTGCTAGCACCTGCACTCCCCTTGGATCCATGTCTATGAGCAAGTTGTGCAACACACAACATGCTGTGGATATAGCTTGTACATTCCATGCCTCTGGAGCATAGGTGATACCAGACATATAAATCTGTAATACAAAATGAAATTGATGTAAAGAATGTAATGTAGGATACATATGAACAAGAATTTATAAACCAAAAAATTAGTAAGAAAGTACTTATGATGTGGAGTAAGGTAATGTTGTAATAATCTAGTTTAGTAATTACCTATGAGCTAGGATGCCAAAAGCATTCTCAACCACTCTGCTGGCCCGCGACAACGGGTAATTGAAAATTCTTTTCTGCTTAGTTAATCCCCTACTCAGGTGTGGTTTCATCAGCCATGTCCACAACCCAAATGCATCATCACCGATGAATGAATAGTTGATAGGGGAGTCATCATTTGGTAAGGGTTCTGGGTTGGATAATCCTGCATACTCCTCCATCACTGCTTTGTATAAATTTGTTTCCTTAAAAACACCTGAATCTGTGCAGGAGCCATTTGCACCAATGTCTACGAACAGGAACTTGTAATCAGCAGCTGCAACTGCCATCAACACAATAGAGAAGAATCCCTTGTAATTATAAAAATGAGTTCCGGATTGCTTTGGCTTCCTTATAGCTATGTGTTTGCCATCAATTGCGCCCAGGCATTTATGGAAGTTCCATAGAGTAGAAAATTTATCTGCCACTGCCTTCCATTGTTCAGGAGTTTTAGGGCATTTCTTATGTCCATCAGAGAACTCATCAATTATGGCCTCACATGTCTCAGGTACAAAGAGTGAGATTGCGTTGTTTGACACTCGAAATCCGTTCTGCAAGGATTTGTATGTGTTGCCTGTGGCTAAGTACCTTAATGTGACAGCAATTTTAAGTCCTGGCTCTAAAGCGGGTCTCCAATTGGTGTTTATCTTTTCAATGCGATGTCCCACGCGATGCACTAATTTCATAAAAGGTTCTGGTGATACACAGATAAACTTCTTGTACTCTCTAAAGTCCTCCCTATTTAGTTCCGGCAGTACGTTTTCATATTGTCCAAACATTGGGCGTCTCAAGAGCCATGGTGTCACCCAAACTGTCCTTGGTGCCCTCCTTATTCTCCCTCTCGCAACCCTTTGCTGACAGCGTAAATGACCAATAATCCGGCCGCAAGGAAGATGTCCTCTTCATCCCTAATTTGTGCGAGTTGTTGATTTGGTGGTAATGCAGCCATATTGTGTGATAGAGAAATATATTATTTGCACTGTGCAATTGATCAGTTCAGGTACTGATATGGAGACGTCGCAAGTATGTCCCCGATACGTCCCAGACACATCCGCTACAGGTCTTGCATGCCCTAACTGTATCTTGGCTAGTTCATACCACTTATGATGATGTTGCAGACAAGACTTCATTGTCCTAACATGGTCAAGGATGTGTCGCCGACACATCCAAGACTGTCTTAATTGAGGAAAGTATTTTATGAAATGTTGTACGACTGTCTCAAAAAAGACTCAACCGCCCTACAATGTGTCGGGGACATGTCCCAGACATGTCACTGACTACACCAAGACCCTTCATTTGCATATTTGTCTTGTCAAACAACCTAGGACTTTGTCGGCACCGACAAAATCGTGAGGTCGTGGTTGTCCTAGCTGCGTCTTGGCAAATGTCCTAGCTTGACACGTTTGTGTGAGACAGGCTTAAGAAGCGAGTTCACAGAGGATGCAAAATCTTGAGTCAGCTATCATCTCCCTAAAGGAGGCAAGCATGACGTAGCAATTTGATCATTACTTCACATATCCTCATACTTCTTTGATCTATATCAGCCATCATCCACCACACAGAATAGTCTGGGTGGTCTGTGGTCAGGCTGAGTAGATCTAGATGTTCAATGCCTATCTCAGAGTCATCCCGATGCCTTTCCTCCAATTTCCACACGTTTTCCTACACAATGTGTCTCCATGCTACTTTAATCATCATGTTCCCATTTAACATTTCTATAATAAAATGGAGTAAGGCAAATTAATCACAGCATCATTTATATATATATATATATATATATATATATATATATATATATATATATATATATATATATATATATATATATATATATATATATATATATATTTATATATATATATATATATATATATATATATATATATATATATATATATATATATATATATATATATATATATATGTATACATGTATATATATATATATATATATATATATATATATATATATATATATATATATATATATATATATATATATATATATATATATATACTCGGTCATATCAGTAGTTAAGGCCACACCTAAAAGAATCATAGACCTGAAAATGTTTTTCTATTTTCAGGGTTACACAATCAATGCTATTGTATTGATAATCTGCTTTCGTATCGTGCACGTCGTACTGGGTAAGTTTCTATCTGATTGACGTAGTTTTTTACAGGTGTATACATACTCTGTGAAAAGGGAATGGTTTGGATGTGAAAGACGCTATGTATGTTAGACCATCAATACATATGAGAATGGCATTATATAATTGCATTTCACATATAGATACGTCAAAACTCCTGCAGTTAGAGAGGCATAACCTATGACTTAACTCGAAGGTTTCTGTTGACTTACCCGTCTTGATTCTGAATTTCTGGAATCAAGTGCATCGTCCCTTTCCTGTTATATTAAGTCAAAACTCTTGACAACTCAATTGTTTTTGATGTACAAAAAGCTCAATCACTGTCAGTCTTTTGAGGAATGTGGTTGTGTTTCCGAAGCAGGGTTTTCTCTACGTTTGCCGTCGTCCCCCGGGCGTCGTCCTAAATATTCTAAATATTCTTCTATTATTAGTCCACTCTTGCATATCAATTACTTTTACGACAGGTCAGGGAGCTATGAACTACATCAAGTATCCGGGTGATTGCTACGACTATAATTTGCAGAATGACCCTAATGCAGCTACCACAGAGGAGTGTGCGACAAGATGTGATGCGAACTCAGACTGCAAGGCATTTACTTTCCTTGATGGAGGAACTCAATTGCATCTATCATTAGGAGTACAATGCTACCCGAAGTACAGCTTTCCTCATAATTGTGTTTGCCTGAAAGAAGTCAACTGCTTCATTAAAACAGGTATTTACCTAATTTCCGGGCGTCCTGTAAAGACTCGTGCACAATAAATTATTATTTATTGACTGTATCAAGATACAAAAATGTCTCCTCAAACTCAATTCCACGATACAAACTACTTTTTCATCTAAGAATTATTCGAACTACAATCCAATATCTCTCCATAAAAAACGTATCCTTTTACAATAAAAAAGGTCTGTGCAACTGATATTAATTTCAATAAAACCGATTGAGATAGGTACTCTTTTTGCTTAATGTTAACTTGTGGCCCTTTATAGTGCTGGCTAACCGGACAACCTTCTTCATACTTGACCGCCCGCCATTGTTACACATTAACGCCCCCCCCCCCCCTCCTACTCTCATCTTTAAAATGATTTATTCAACTTTCTTTGCAATACACATATAGACTTTCGATGTGCTACTTGTGAGCACAATGGCTTTGTGAAAAGATGATGATGGCTTGAGTGAATGTGATTTCAATATTTGAGTGGGTCTCCCAATTGAAGTCGTTTGACAAGAGGGCAGATTCACTGTGAAGTAGGTTGTCCTTAACTCCACTACAAAGTCACTGGTAGAAGAAAAGTGCTTTTCATTCATGTTTTAGGAGATGCAGCCATTACTGTCGGGACAAGCAAAGATGGAACATGTATGTTTTTTCATAATTGCTTTTTTCGTTATCAACATTGCTTTCCAATACCTAATTACTTAATTGCATTGTCTTCCAACACGTCCGTCATTACCTTTACCTTGCTATAGTCTGTCTGAACTTTCACCTTTTACGCAAGAGAACACTCCCCATCAGGGTAACTCAATTCAGTACACTTCAGGTCAGCCTTAGAACATTTGCAATTAGAAGGGACGACTACATATCGCCTCAAACCATGACTCCTTTCAGTCAGTACTGCCTTTGGGTAGTCCCTCTAGTGTAGAGTTTATTTGGATATCCCATTCATAGGGTTTTGTCATGACTTCATTGTTTGCTAATACATTTAAGAAAGATATTTCCTGCTAAAAAGCAAAGATTTGAATGGAAAGGGTTAGGTATATGGCTGATGAGAAAATAGAAGTATCCTTAGATGGCAGGTATATGTTATCATCTCAAAACGGGGGGAAATCAAAATAATGCATATCCTGCTCACCAAGATCTCTGAACAGTATTAATACATTCATGCAGTGTTTCAGTCAAATAGGTATATTTGGGGGATATCTTTCTGACAGGAAAAAACCTTGAGAAAATTCCTTATGTGAGGGGAAGACTTTAATCAGACTTTAACAATTAACCCTCCTTCAAACAGCGTTGTTTTTATCCCTTAAGTATTCAATAAAATTAGATGACATTTTCCTAGAAGAACACAGGTCATGGATGCGATAAACATGGGTGATATCACTAGGAATACTTATAGTCAAGATACTTGTGTCTTAGCTTTAAAACAATGTAAGATACAAAATCATGCAATAGCTTTACTGTCATATATATCTTCTTACATTCATATTCAGCCCGCTTAATTTTAGATGCCGATTTTTCAATCTATTCAAAAACCTTAAATTGCTCCCATTTCTTAAATATGTCGAATGCCAACAGTCTGTCACTGTATACAAAAGCCGTAATGAGTTAAAGTCCCATTATATGTAAAAAAAACTTTTTTTCATATACATTAGAAAACAACAGCTATGGTACTCTTTACTATTAGCTCTTCCAAAATGTAAAAAATCAATTGGCCAAAAATGCATTTCATACTCAGGGCCCAAAAATTGGAATGGCTTAACTGAAGCAATCAGATGTGCAACATCTCTATCTTCCTTCAAGTCTCGATACCTAAAAGCAATGAACTGTACCACTTTGTAACCCTTGGGCCCTCGAGCTTCTTGCAAACATGCCAGAGGGCCTCAGGGAAGATCCTTACCATTGGACTGAGATACCACCAACGGCTGTATATTGAAAATCCATTTAAATTCCTTTAAGATATACCCCACAATGAGAATTCCATGAAACTTCGCATAAGCTATCCATGTCTTATCCCCTTCGGAAATCCAAAATAAAAAATGGTGGTCACCAGTCATCCCGGCCATATAGGTGTCGCCAAAGTGGCGCTAAATTTGCAAATTTCACGTCTAAAATTGAAAGTCCATTTTAAAAATGCCCCGCAATAAGAATTTCATGAAACCTTGCACTGTCGTGAATTCTTACGAATATATGTACTTTGTATATATGTTGACTTCAATATTAAGTATCATGCCCATTATGGAGAAATAATTGTTAGGACTATGTGCATTATGGGTATGACCTATTATCAATCAATGAGAGGGCAGGAAAATAGTGACCGGGACTAATACAGTTACAACAAAGAAGACTACTGTTTTTTGGAGGGAAATTTTGGGTAGTAGAGTTTGACGACAACTGAAGTAGACAACTGGAGACAACTGCAGAATACATTCATTAGTGTATGGATTTCTTACATTCTTCACTATATGGCGCCCAATAAGGGACTTGATCAGCAGTTAGTGGATTACACCAAACTAGGTCATCAGACTTTATCAACAGCTAGTGGACTTTATCAACTCTTAGTGAACTTAATCATAACTAGGTCATGAGGAAAAGGAAACGTTGTGGATCACTTCTTACTGGACTTTAGTATATAGGTAAATTAATCATTGCAACTGAAACAGTTGAAGATGAAACTCAGAAACAGAAACTCAGTGTGGAGGATGACAGGTTTCCAGACTTTTTATGTCACATGATTGAAAACCGCAGTGAATTAGCAGCTTTTGAGAAATTCCTTAGAGAGCAAAAAACTGAGTTACAGAAGAAAGACAGTAAACTTGATGAGCTCTTGGGAATTCAAACTGAACTTATGAAAAAACTTGTACATCTAACTACTGAAAAACTTGTCATTTCTTCTGAAAGTGTGAGACTTCCTCAAATAGAAATACCTACCTTTGATGGCAATATTCTGACAATTAAGGAGTTTTGGGATGCATTTGAAGTATGTATTGATAATAACAAGAAACTTTCTCCTGTAAAGAAATTTACTTACCTGAAAAGCAAGCTCCTTGGTGATGCACTGAAAGCTGTTAAAGGACTCTCTCTTTGTAGTGTAAACTATTCGGTAGCACTTCAGATTTTGAGGGAAAGATTTGGTGAGGAGCAGTAAGTGATTAATGAACACTACAGAGCTCTAATGGACATTCATATGCCTACAAATTGCAGTGTTTCCTCACTGAGAACATTGTGTGATGAGATGGAAAAACACTTCAGAAGCTTGGAAGCTTTAGCGCAAGACATTACGTCTTTGTATCCAACATCCTGTCAAAACTACCAAGGGAAGTTGTTCTTCATTTGGAAATGAACAAACCGCACCATGAGAGGTGGACTGTACAAATACTTCGTGAACAGTTATCACACTATGTTATTGCCTGTGAGACTGCTGACACTCAAGCTTTCGCAAGTGAACTTGAACTTGCTGAATCAAGCATGTCGTCTAAAAAACTTACAAGATCTACTGCTGAAGCACTTGTTGCAGGGGCCAGGTCAAACTGTGTTTTCTGTGAACAGGATCATTGGTCAGATGAGTGCAAGAAATACCCCACAATGGATAGAAGGAAAGAAAAGATTAGAGGACGGTGTTTCATTTGTCTGTCAAAATATCACCTCATCAGAGAATGTGTTGTGAATAGACCCTGTTATTACTGCAACCAGAGGAAGAACCACCACAGGAGTTTATGCCCTGAAAAGTTTACAACCAAACTGGATTGCATGCATATTGCTCAAGAAGAAAAAACAAAAATGGCAGAGATTTCTAGTCTTGTTTTATCAGAGGAGATGGTATTGATGCAGACAGCTTCAGCTAGAGTAGAAAACCCAAGATGCCAGGCTAAGGCACTAGCAAAAATTCTCTTTGATTCAGGAAGTTATAGATCACATATAACTGAAAATCTGGCTGAACAATTAAAACTAGAACTTGGAGATGAGCAAGAAATTTCACTTGTGACTTTTGGTAAAGAAAAGCCAATCACTCTCAAAACCCCTACTAAAAAAATCAACTTGCCTCTAAAGGATGGAACTCAACTACTATTAATTGTGAATGTAGTTTCAAAAATCACTGGTGGTATACAGAGGATGCCAATTGATACCAAAATATTTGAAAACCACCTTTGGAAGGATTTGCAGTTGGCTGATAGTCTTCCAACTCAAACTGAAAATACTCAAATTGATTTGTTGTTGGGCAATGATTACTATCTAGACATTATTGAACCTGTTAGAATGGAGTTAAAACCTGGACTTTTCTTACTTGGCTCCAAGTAAGGATGCATCTTGACTGGCAGGAAGCAAGTGGATGTTTCTGCAAGTGATACTATGATGCCGGCTCTATTAGTACATATATAGTCAGGCAGCTTATGTAGGAAAAAAAAGGTCTGTGGGAAACTCATGTAAATTGTTGGAGACTTAGTGTTTCTAGACCAATTTTGGATGAGGACTTCAAAAAAAATATGTCTCCATTTTTTCGACAAAATTTTCAAGGTCAAACGTCAAGGTCAAATGTTCAAAATCCTTAAAATGCCTTGTTTGGACCTGAAACAAACTGCATTTTATGAGAAACTCGAATTCTAGGTTGAAATACACTCGATAAGTGAATGTTATACACAAAGATACAGTATTTTCCACAGTAAAGTTGAAATCTGAGGTTGATAAGTACATTCTAAACTAAAGGTCAAAGGTTAAATCAGTGAAAAATGCCTTGTATGGACAAGAAAAGAGCTGCATTTGATTAGAGTTGGATAGAAACCAGATTTTATGATGAGATACACTTTCCCAGTAAATTTCATTAAAGTACACTTCATATTTTCCACCTCAAAGATTATATTTAAGGTCAATGAGTCCATTCAAAGGTCAAGATCAACAGTCAAAATGCAGGAAAATGCCTTGCATGTACCTGATACAAGCTGCATTTGATTTAATTTTGTTAGCAATCAGCTGTTTAGGATGAAATACATGTACACTTTATGATAAGTGAATTTCATACATGAAGCTTAAGTATTTTACTCACTGAAGTTTAAATCTGAGGTACATAAGTACATTTCAGTAAAGGTCAAAGGTGAAATTATTGAAAATGCCTTGTAATGACAGGAAATGAGCTGCATTTGATAACAGTTGCTTAGAAACCAGATTTTATGATGAGATACACTTTCCCAGTAAATTTCATTAGTAAACTTCATATTTTCAACCTCAAAGATTATATCTAAGGTCAATGAGTACATTTAAAGGTCTAGATCAACAGTCAGAATGCAGGAAAATGCCTTACATGGACCGGATACAAGCTGCATTTGAATCAATTTGGTTAGAAACCAGCTGTTTAGGATGAACCACACTTAATGATAAGTCAATTTCATACAGAAAGCTTCAGTATTTTACTCAGATAAGTTCAAATCTGAGGTCAATAAGTACATGTGAAGGTCAAGGTCAAATCATTAAAAAAAATACCTTGTAATGGAAGGAAATGAACGGCATTTGATAACAATGGGTTAGAAACCAGATTTTACGTGAGATTTTTTGCATTTACTTTTCCAGTAATTTTGTTATTACACTTCATATTTTCCACCTCAAGGAGTATATCTAAGGTCAATGAGTTCATTAAAAGGTCAAGATCAACAGTCAAATGCAGGAAAAGGTCTTGCATGGACCAGATACAAGCTGAATTCGATACAATCTGGTTAGAAACCAGCTGTTTACGATGAAATACACTATTCCAATAAAACTATATTCATACACACTTAGCGTTGTCCAGAGTATTGAATCAAGAGTCAAAGTCCAGGTCAAATGTGATACAACCCTGGAAAAAGACCATTATCAGTCTTTTATAGATTTAATTCACTAAGGAGAAGACTATAATCGTTATTTATGAAAAGTTTTTATTCAAGAAACAACTTCAACTTTGCAATGATTCTGTTTACAGTGGTGCTTCCATAGCACTAGTATAACTGATACCAAATGATGGTAAGGAAAGCCACGTTGAATGTTTGATATGTAGGTGTAGGTCAAAATCCAGCAAAAATGTCCTGTATGGGCACTTTCTTGAAGCTATTCTAGTCCTCCATTCAACAGTAGTGATTGAATCGAAGACAAAGGCATGATCAAACGTGACAAACCTAATGCACCAGTCATTGTGATTCTGGAAACCGATTGGTATTCTAACAGCAATATGGGGACCTACTTAGAGTATCCCTACTACCAAATTGTTGTCCATTCACAAGATTTACAAAGCTGCAACTCAAAGAATGGGAATTTTGACCAGGACCAGCCCATTTTCTTTCTGGAATTCTGTCAGTAACATGGCTGGACATGAAGGGCCTGGGACAAGTAAAAAAAATCAAAATGGAAGGGCAGTTGAAAATCAGATTGTGTTTGCCTTGCATGGCAAGTTTGATATCATCAAGTTACTTCAGAGATATTGTTGCTCAAATGAAATCCAATATTTCTTTTTCAACTGTTAAACGTTAACTTTAAAGGTAAAGGTAATCGGTTTATAGTCTTGTATCCACAGAAATGTTCACACAACCTTCCTTCCCTAGCAGGCCTGTACACACGAAAACCATTTCAATTCCCCTATGGATATTCCAGAGCAGCTGGCAGCATATAGCACGCAAGCTCTAAGCACGGCCTTGCAAATGCTAGGTACCCATTTTGCAGCTGGGTAGACTGAGGCAATATAGAACAAACTGTCTTGCCCAAGGACAGGCCATAGTGTCCAGGTAAGGAATTGAACCAGCGACCTACTGACTACTAGTTCAACACCTAACCAGCTTAGTCCCCATTGTGAAACCACTATAGAAAGTGGAAATGCCGCCAAGATATCCGCCAGAAATATGGCTAGGTAATTGACATCCCTTTTACTAAGAAGAGAGGCGGAATTGAGTACAGAGGATATCATTTATGTAGATGTGGAGGCATCTCAGCGCTAGAAGCTGCAGAGCTACTTTGTCCCCATATCCATGTACCTTTTTCAGGGAAGGTGATAATTGTGTCAGGCCGGTATAACTTCAAGAAATTGCCCATACAAGATATTTTGCTGGGTTCTGACCTACATATTAAACATTTAATGTGGCTTTCCTTGCCGCCATTTGATATTGGTTATACTAGTGCTATGAAGGCACCACTGTAAACAGAATGATTGTAAAGTTGAACTTGTTTGGTCTTTTTCCAGGGTTATATCACATTTGACCTGGACTTTGACCCTTAATTCAATACTCTGGACAACACTAAGTGTTTGTGGATAAAGTTTTACTGGAAAAGGTGTATTTCATCCTAAACAGCTGGTTTCTAACAGCTGGGTCCAGCATAATATATATATATATATATATATATATATATATATATATATATATGTATATATATATATATATATATATATATATATATATATATATATATATATATATATATATATATATATATATATATATATATATATATATATGTATATATATATATATTTATTTATATATAAATTTATATATATATAAATTTATATATATATATATGTATATATATATATATATATGTATATATATATATATATATATATATTATATATATATATATATATATATATATATATTTATATATATATATATATATATATATATATATATATATATTTATTTATATATGTATATATATATATATATATATATATGTATATATATATATATATATATATATATATATAAATATATA
>CAWWDR010000797.1:0-15000 GCA_963942565.1 Maea johnstoni | reverse complement strand
CTATGACAATGTGCAGCGCTTTTGAACATTTTATGAATGGAAAAGGCGCTATATAAATTCCAATTATTATTATTATTATTATTATTATTTTTATTGACTATACTGGAAGGCATAAAATGATGATAAAACTAATACTGGTTAACAAAAAAGCAAATACTTAAACAATAACAGTGCACACACCCAAAGGAGAAGGGATGATAAGGAAGGCATAGGTTAACTTAACTTAGAGCGTAACACAGGCTGTTGACATTTACCTAATGAGATAGATAGATAGATAGATAGATAGATAGATAGATGTTTATTGACTGTAAAGGTATGTTTACAAAAACATCGGTAATCAATCATACAAAACAAAAAGATGATAAATAATAAACTGAACCAGGAAACAAAAGTTGTAGATGAACTAAATAAACATAATATAAATACAAAAATAAACGTTTTGTTTTACTAGAATTTTGTAAGTTTTATGTCAAGCTTCCATAAACTGTGGAAACAGGTAACTAACTAAAAATACAAACAGAAAGATTATAATTGAAATAATTTACAGGTTATAGAGATTGAGTAGCAGTGATCCAGAGTGTCTGCTTACAGCTGGTTACAAAATACAGAATAGAAGCAGATATACGCATTTTGTATTTTAAACAGCGTGTGTGTTGCAGTACTTTACAAGAGTTGTATCAGCTATAGTGATACGATGTCTTAGTCTGACATCTAGGAGTATTTTGTAGAGTTTCTTTTATATTAAAAAGAGCGTTCTACAATTGAGCGATTTTTCACTTATTCAACGCTAGTGTGCCACAAGAACCGGAGCGATTATTACATAGCTCCACTCTGCAACTAGGCTAGCACTGTGACAAGCATATTACCCTACTCCCTCACGATTTCTTACAGTTCTGCAATACATTATATGAATCCATTTTGACGCTATGCACCATATTGGGATCATGTCATTGAATTCCCGTCCATGGGGCATGCCGCCAAGAAGGACTTTTAGAGTATCAGGAGCATCAATACTCTGCCATATTTCACGACACTCTATATCTGTTGACAGTTCGTTCAACATTTGCACTCTTGTATCTATGTTGTTGGGACATGTGAGGACCATGTGCTTTACGTCTTCCGCTTCAACCAGTTCGCAGTCGGGGCACGCTTTATTTATGAAGGTTGCTCCCCTGTACCTGGGGTCATCTGATTTCAGAGAACTCGCTCTGCACACTATCTTTGCCATTGTCTCAGATTGTTTAATGCAGGGGGGGTAAATGTCCGACACGTGCCACCAACATAGATATTTCGCACATCCTACAGTTAGATTGATAATATTAAGACTCCTGAAAAAATAGCTACCATATTGCCAATCTGAGTCTTCTATCCTCCAGGCTCTTGCCCATATTAACTTTTTCCATTGTTGTTTGCTATACCAGTGCCCTCTCGTTATTATATTCATTATCTCATTATATACATCAAAGATAATTGCAATCCGTAGAATGTCAAAAACTGGGCTATCATATGTATTTGCGGTACCTTTGGCAATGTCTTCATTAAAGGCTATAGCCCTTAGTTTAAAAACTCGTTTATATAGACAGTCATCATTTCTGCATAAAATAGTCCTAACAAAAATCAGTTTCTTGGCATATATATAATTCTCCAGCCTCATCCACCCTAGGCCTCTAAAGCTGGATTCGTTTGGGGTGTATTTCGGGAACCTTTGTATCCTTTTGCCAGCATAACGTTGGTATTTATCAAGGGCTTCTATATCACTAGCTTTTAAAATCCAGCGTTCTGCACCATATGTAAGAATAGGTACAATTACGCTCCAGTAGATGATATTACACGCTTTCATACTTAGGCCCCCTCTTTTAATACCTAGGGCAGATGCTGCACTGAGAGCCTTCCGACTTTTACTGATTTTATTTAAAGTCCTTTCTGTATAGTCCCCCCATTGCAGTTTTTTATACCCACATGATCATAATTTGTCCGTTCAGGCACCTTTTCACTCCCTAGCCTGTAGTGTCTGTACTTAATATGATTTCTGTTTTGTGCTGTTGTCTCACCAAACACTAGCACAGCAGACTTATCTGCGTTTAGGTCATACCTCCATTGGCAGCTGTGTTGGTGAACGATATCAAGAATTCTATCTGTACTATTTTTTGACGTACTCGCAGCGGCGACGTCGTCTGCGTACCCCAAAGGTGACGTTTTAAGTCTAGCGAGAGAGCAGCACAAACCGGAATCTTGTAATGTAACCAATAAAGTGTTTATGAAGGCCGTATATCTTAATAATGAAAGTATCCCACATTGGTGGATCCCGCAGGACATTTCATACCACCCTGACACTTTGTCATGTATTTTGACCCTACATAAAAAACCTTTGAAACACTTGTATAGCATCCTCCACGTTTTACCTTTTACACCAATTTTATATAGCTGGTAGAACAAGCCTTCGACCCAGACCCGGTCAAAAGCTTTGCTCACGTCCAGGTATGAGACGAACACTTTCCTACCTAGATCTAGATTGTAAGAGATTCTTGCAATAGAAAAGCGGTGTGAAGTGAGGAGACACCTTTTTTACAGGCGCCTTGTGTTTGAGATACCGCATTAACCTGACTCCACCATTTCTCCATTCTACTCCACAGAAGAATTTCGTAAATTTTATTATAAGTAGACAGGAGCGTTATGCCCCTGTAGTTGTTAGGGTCAGTGGTGGATGTATTTTTGCCTTTATAAAGAGGCACCTGCACACCTCTCCTGAAGTTTTCTGGGATGTATTCGATAGTTCCCATCCAAGTTAAGATTAAGAATAAAAACTCAATAAATCCCTCCCCTGCAGCTAGCAAGTGTTCTTTCGTAACTCCATCATAGCCTGGGGTTTTACCAGAATTCAGTTTGCTTAAAGCATCCCGAATTTCCTTTTTTGAAAATGGAATTACCGAGAATTCGTCCTCATCATTTAAATTAGCCCACATATCTACTTCCTCGCAGACTTGTCTACGGAAATTTTCATCATAGTGAGGGAGTGTTCTAGATGTGCAAAGGTTACTGAAATGTACCTTCCATGCTTCGAGCACTTCCTCTACATTATGGACGACCTTTCCATGTTTGTTTTTAATTGCCGAAATCGTGACATTTCCTTTAGCTTTTGAATGTTTGAGAAGGCGCCAGAAGGAGTTTCTGTCTGTTTCAGCGGCATTTGTTGCTTTACAGATTGATTCTTCCTCATAAGACTTCGCCATCTGTCTCAGTAATTTATTGAAGTCCTTTTTTGCCTGGGTGTGTGCAGATTTTAGCGGATTATTACTATCTCTTGGTCTGCCTGCATTACACCATTCTCTAAACCTATCTACTTTATTCCTCTTTAGCCTTGCAAGCTCCGGACACCAATACGGTTTGATGTGAGGTGATATCTTAGATTTAGGAATAACATGTTCTGCAGCTCTAATTATGGCGTTTACCTCATGGAAAGCTGAGTCTATTAGGGCCGCAGTCGGAATCTCATCTTTAATGGTATCTACTAGTAACCTAATTCTATGCGAGACTGGAATGGTATAGAGATTCTGCAGTGTTGTTGGGTCTAGCCTATTCCATTTTAGAGAGCTCTTTTTCTTCATTTCGATAGTGGTCCTTTCTATACAACCCAGATTTATACTACAAGTGACTGGATTGTGATCCGAGGAGTTCAGAGTTTCATGGTCCAGAGTTGTACAATTACTAATACTTTTAGCAAGATCAGCGGGAACAAGCACATAGTCTATGCATGAGTTTCCGTTATGCCCATAAAAAGTGTTTAAAGGACCGTCGGCATTCTTTCGAAGATTGGCCGCTATGAGCTCATGTTTCATCATAAAATCATGTATCAGTTGACCTTCTCTGGTACACTTCCTAGAACTTCTCGAACCACCCTTTGACCCCAGATCACCATTGAGGTCTCCACAAATGGTATTTAGAGAGCCCTCTTCCATATTCTCTAAAGTACCACTTAACTCATCTAGACATGAAGAGAGGTCACCACTACAGCCCTTGGCTGGTAAATAGACACAAAAAATATTGAATATAGCTCCTTTTTTTATTCTGAACCCGTATACCACAAAAACGATCATGAATACAATCATTTATGGGTGTTATGCCAGCGATGTCACTGCCCCATAGAATACATACACCTCCTTGTCCACGTTTTAAACCATAGCTTTCCGCATTGGCTTCTTTACATGAACGGGCTAGATATGTGACATGGGGTGATATACCATCTAAAATTGAATGTCTATTGGAGTGGAGCCAGTGCTCTGTTATGAGTACTATATTAAACTTATCACAAAGTTCCCTTACGTACGGGATAGAGGTCGAGATCCCCCTACAGTTATAGGTACAGATTGATAAAGACTCTTTCATGAATGAAGTATATGGTATACGCGACAGTGACATTCCTTACATTTAAATCGACAAATATAACAGTATTTAAAGTAAAGATGTATCTCAGTATTATCCGAGATCCTATAGACTTTCTTAGCAATGAAAAAATTAATTCTAAATAAGCCCACCAGGTGATATCACGGAGGCAGTATATGGCTGTGCTACGAGCGCACGCATCTTTAAGAAAATTCACAGTTTTACACAGTCTTTTCTCAAAATAAGATTCGCATATTCGATAAGCCAACCTTGTGAACATCGTGTCCTTGGGTGCATAAAATATTTCTATCGGCACGGTGACTTTTGGTCTTTTGTGTCGGTGATATACATCAAGGAGTGAGACGAGTGTCCATCGATGTATCAGATGCGCGACGTTCACGACAGCCATATGTAGTTGGTCCGCATCTTTACATTGGTTTCCTGGTGCGGCGTCATGTCTGTAAATAATCGAACAGCGTATGAGACTGTGACACATATTTGCTACGGTGTTCAGCGCCACATGATAGAAATTGATTAAGTTTAATATTTTACATGTGGACTTTTGACAGAAACCACGCACATTGTGACATGCTATCGTACTCTCATGACGTAGGTAAACTCCGCTTAGAGGCGCAGAAGTGTACATGAAATAAACACAACTATGTTTGATGAAAATATTAAAAAAGGACTTTGTAAATTGTACTGAAAACTTGAGAAGACGCTCTATACAGATGTTATTTCGGGAAGTTTGCATTTCTTCACTGAGAGTGTATCGGCATAGGCGCTGATACAGTGGTAGGTAATAGCATTCTGGACAAAATACACAGATTGGCAATACGTAACTTCTATTTGAAACCATTTTCGACGTAGCTTCGCAACAGGAACAGCCTGCATCGACGGGTCGGAGTTCATCACGTTGCTCTTTATGTGGTCCACGGCATGGGGAATTTCTCCTTACCCTGACGATGATTACCAGTCCCTGTAGTACAAGCACGACCGTTTGATGGCATCCATTGACGTGGTTAACTGCCTGAAAATTATATAATGTAATAGGAATATCAAAAATAAACCATCTTTCAGATTCAGTAATACAAGAGCAGTCTGCACTGTTCATGAGATTTGCATTCTGGTCATAAAAGTATTCTAAATAGTCACTAAAATCTCTTTGTGACTTGAGCTCTCGCTTTAAATAGTAATCAGGAGCCATATTATTCACGTTGAATATAGTTGCTTTAATGGTATAACAACCGCTTCCATTATCCTTTGTTAATTGGTGCGACGTGCTTGATATTATACTATTATGATGCATAAGAGACTTAAACCTTCTCGGTATTATAATATTAATAAGTTTTATGCACCATTGCAAACTATAAACGGAAATGGAACTATGATAGGAACTTGACTTAAACCTTCTCGGTATTTTACTATTAATAAGCTCTCGGCAACATATCTGTATATACTTTATAAACCACACTCGTATACGATTAGAAATGTAGCAATCAAAACAATAATGCACAGGTATACAACATAAACTGGTACGCAAAGACCACATAAAAATGAACTCGACATCGGCCCGATGTCGATCGTAGTCCACATCAGGATAGTTTCCGCCATGCCCGTTTGGTGCCGCCACTGAGAACCGTTCCCCGATCCTAAAGTATGCCAGCCCGGTCATGGTGGAGGTGTGACGATCGTCGTCCGCATCAAAATAGTTTTCGCGATGCCCGTTTGGTGCCGCCACTGAGAGCTGTTCCCCGATCCCTCGGTGCGCCAGCCCGGTCATGGTAGGGGTGTACGAGGAGACCACATTGCACTTGTTCGCACCCTGCATACAAGTGTCACATATCTTGGATTCCATGGGTAGTACGATCGTACCGCCAAACTGACATCAATCCCATGGTGTCCTGTGCAAAAACGCCAAACTGAAGAAAAAGAGAATATATGTTATTAGTAATAAACTTTTCATAGAGGTATTGAGTTTTAGGTGCGGATTATCCTCTATAGGAACTTATGTACAGAGTCAGTCCTATGGGGGGCGACGGCACTTCACTCAGAGTCGTCCCTGCGACCCTGGAACGTGCGACTCGGTCTCCTATCTCTGCCCCTAGGGAGCCACTCCCTCACTTCTACGTCAGCAGGCCAGAATTCTGGGTCTAGTAGCATGTTGAAATCTTCTTCCCTGACATTGACTCGACATCCAACAGTAGAGCTGCCATAGTTGTTTGTCATCACCCGGCAAAAGTTCGCATTTATACCACGATCCCTGCAGTGGATCTTCATTGCTTCTTCCATGTCATCAGGGGACTTATACATCTCAGTGGCTAGCCCTCTCACATAAACATCACGCGTTCACACCTGCTTGGCCCCTCGTAGTGGTGGTAGGTTTTTAGGCCCTGACTTAACACGCTTGCGTTTTCCTCCCACTGTGTTCCATGGATACTTCGCAGCCACGCCAGCATATGAAGCCCCTTCCTCCTTCTCGACTTCTTGCTGACTAGCCACGTTATCTGGTATGTCCCATATACTCGCACACGCCCCATTCACATCATTCGCCGCTGTGTCTGGCCTCGGACCCCGTGCGTTTGACGTGACTGGCTTGGCGCCGGGGAGAGTATCACGCTTGCTGTCCTTAAACACATCTAGCGTTTTCTGCGAAACTTACTTGTCCCGCAAACTATTGGATGGAGGAGCGTTTCTTTTAGGCTGATTGGTCACGGCTCTATTCTCCCTCATCTCACTGTTATTTGGAAAGTTGTTCATACACACGTTTTTAGGGTTTGCTACAGCTTTGATGGGTGCCGACTTATTTGAAAGGTCCCTGCTCAGTGGAAGCCTTGCTGCCTTGTTTTTCGGTGCGATAGTAGGGGCTTTCTCTGCACCTCGTTGGGTGGGGCCATTTATGCACTTTCCGTCCTGGATTACCATACTTGCAATGAAATCATCGACAATATTGTCGTCATCATTCTCTATGTCCGCCAATGAAACATTCTCCTTATGAGACTTGTCGATAGGGGTGCTAGTGTTACCTCCTAACTGGTCTAGGTCAGACTCGGGAAGTTTACACGGGGTTTTGGGAATGGCCCCTCTGTTCCTTGCCCTTCTCAGGGGTCTCTGCGGTAAAGCAGGGGCATTAGACCTGACCTCATGAAAGTAATTGTCATTAGTGTCTTCATTGCTAGCACTATTTTGCGGAACAAGCTTGCTGGCTGCTTTCATGAAAGAGTCATAGGTACCTACCCCTCTTTCATACTCACGTCTGGCCGGTTTCCTCGCTGGCTCATTGTTAAACTTGATAGGCAAACAGATTGACTCACGTTCGGTAGCTGCATTGTCGGGCGGTATGTTTATGGACGGTGGTCTGTTGCCCTGTTGAGGTTTTTCCTTGCTGCGAGCCTCAAATCCGTTGCACAGACATCCTTTCTCGCTACTCTGCACTTGCATCGCTCTCACCATTTCTCTCAGCTCGATGTTTTCAGCTATCAGCTTATCGTGAGCAGCACGTTGAGTACTGTGATTGTTGTAGCATTCTGCGTCTAAACCATTTACACGCCTTTCAATTCTCTCCTGCCAAGCTTCAAAAACACGGAGTCTACGCTCGTGGTCCACGAGCGCTCTCTCCAAATAGTCTACTTGGCACACAAACTCTCCCCTACGGACAGGCGAGTCGCTGACTTTGTCGGGGTCTGTTTGCGTGGCCATGTTTCTGGTTGTCGGTTTTGGTTTCAGGTACGTTGAAGCTAGATTGGGAGCACTTGTGGATATGCGTTCGTGTATCTCTAAGATCTCGCGAACGAATGACGCCTGACTGAGGCTGCTTATCTCGAGAAGACTGCTGTCTCGTTTTGGAGGTGGACAGGCGACTTTTGTTCCCTCCTGGGGCTTACGGCTTCGCTTGGGCGAAGTATCCCTTGGGGACACACTAGGAGCCTCGACCGTCTTGAGGCCGCTGCTATCGACACTCAAAATAGGGGGAACTTGCATGTTCTCCAGAGACCTCACCACTTCTGCACAGTCACTTTCATGCACACATACGCTCTTTCTATCATGAAACTCCATATCACTCGCAAAATTATCTAGAATAATGCTCTCTGCAGTGTCAATATGGATAATGTCACTGGCCGGAATTATTTCCTCCCCCTGCACACTATTGCATTCTTCAAATAAACTGTACGATTTATTGTCCGTCATAGTATGTGGTTTGACAGTGCATTTGCCTGGGCTAGAGGTCACTTTCGGTGGGCCTTCTGCTCCGCGGAAATTGAACACATAGTCAGGGCTCACATCACCCTCATGATGCTCTGACTCGTTAAAGGTCTTTTTCTCACTGGCTGTAAAGATGAATGTCCCATTTATACTATGGTCCTCTTCTACCTCGTCGCTCAGCCCTTCATTCATTATTCCTTTCACCTCTATGTGATTCTCGACTTGACTCTTTTCGAGCGGATCGCTATTTACAATGGCATCAACAGTACCTTCATCATCCATCTTGTATTGACATAAAACCTCGGTTTCTGCGTACTTCCAATTCACCCCTTCTGCTGCAAAGGTTTTACTATCTCTTGACTTATCAGTACGTGCAGTGTTCTCATTGATTGGGGATAGCGCAACTTTGTTTTTACTCACGTCCGACTCATACGCAACTAGAGGCTTTCTACGTAAGATCCGGGTAGGAAACGAAGTCTCGGCGCCAATCAAAAATCTATAAATTACGCATAGATCTAAAGCAGCGAGGGACGACATCCTACGTTTTATCAGCTCCCATGGATTGACGATGAAGCGGGATGTTGCGAGATCTTTCTTGTGTCGATCGGCACGTTTGAATCCGTTGGTCGGTCTCTTTGTTGTGATCAACCGCTCTCGCAAAAAGCTTTTCGCGTGCATCCAGCAAAATCGACATCTCAAACTCATCATCCAGTTCCGCAGCAACATCTTTCATCGGTTCTACTTCTAGGTGCCACAAAATGCGTTTCGATTTTTTGGTCTATCGCGCCAGTATATACATTTATACTAGCATCACTTTTATCCAGCTCCTCATCGTCCGCCATCTTGAAAGACTATTTCTTTATAGTGACCAGCAAGTCATATGTTCTTACTGCCTATTAATCAACATCATCCTATTTCAAAAGTTTCAATGTATGTATGTATCTTTATTGACTATACTGGAAGGCATAAAATGATGATAATACTAATACTGGTTAACAAAAAAGCAAATACTTAAACAATAACAGTGCACACACCCAAAGGAGAAGGGATGATAAGGAAGGCATAGGTTAACTTAACTTAGAGCGTAACACAGGCTGTTGACATTTACCTAATGAGGTACACAACGTAAACATAGTAGGCTGATACAGTGATGACATTTAATCCCTGCACTAAATGCGTGGGCAGCCTGGGCAGAATACACGACTGCACGCCAGATTGCCACGCAGTTTCCAGGACATGGATCACGTGGATGACCTCACAACTGAACGTAGCATTGATGTGCCAGCTATGTGGGTCATCGATGTGATGTGCTTGTCTTATTTCTTGACATGTTATTCATTGGTGTTTGTACAACCAGGCAATGGCAGACGACCGGTCGACTGGTGAAGAAATTAAATGTCTGTACTGTAGTTAAGCACAGAGAGTAAGACGTAATTACTTAAAGCTGCATGACTGGATATAATGAACAGAGAAAACGTCACAGGATAGTTGAGAGCTAAAGCTTGAATAGGTGATAATGGACATTTACCGGTATAAATTTAAATATCTGAATATGGGAACTAAAACTAAATATGCTGCAGTTAGTATAAAACATGCGTCTAATGCAATCCAACTAGTGGGATTCATATGCCAGGATACTCCAATGAGCAAATCACTTGTCAATAATACAATTCAATGTTAAAAACAATGTTAACCATCAGCATGTAAAAATGGTGGCTAATTTGGCCAATACAAAATGATGCAAAATACCTTAAGAATGACTGAAACCCTGGAACATGGGTACTCATCTGAGAGTACGCAGAGAGAGCTATCCAATGAATACCAACATGACAGGGTTTAGATTGGTTTCAAAAGATGTTGCGTCCTTGTGCTCAGGATGAAAGTAGCCTCGGCAGTGGGAGCGTTGAATTACAAGACCGTTGTAACCTCATCTCACTCTCAATGAATTAAAACAGGTGTTGATACATAAGTAACTTCTCTCCTATGGACCTCGTCTCCATAAATCAACGACGTGAGAACATTAAAAAGGCATGCATATTGGTTTCGAGTTCCAAACATTTGGCACACAACAGAGCCAACAGGAAATTTATTTTCATTTACTCTATGACGTGCCAATTTGAATTGAATACATCTAACAAAGTTATCGTTGGTTTTACAATAATTAATTCCAAAGGAGTTAGCAATTGAGTATGTAATCAACTTCATCATTTAATTTGGTTGAGCACTTAAATGGAATCTAATTGATGGTATTGTTGTTATTGCTCAAAAGCTATTTGTAAACATTTGCACAACCTTTATCAGAAATTCTGATTATCCTTGAAATGTTACTTTATCAAAATTGTATTTTTTATACCCTTTTTCTGACCAGAAATCTCAAATTTTCATAGTCACGAAATTGTGTACATTAAGAAAAAAGTGCTTGAGTTTGTTCTCTCGAGAGAAGGTTCCACTGGAGATCGAACAAATAAATAATTAGAACAGTCGTATTAGATTGCAACATAACATCCATTATGACCAGTTGCAAGACTTGTGAATACAGGTTCTCATCCAGTAACTGACAAAGTACTATACCTCTTATTAAGTAAATGTACTGAGAAAAAATCACAGAATATCTTGTTCTGTTTAAGAGTGCTCTTAAAGGGATATTAAACCAAAATATCATTAGAGGCACATAAAGTATCACTTATATATCAGCTTATATGAATGTGATACACTTCAAGACCAGTATGTTGTCATTCATGTTCTCTCATATATATATATATATATATATATATATATATATATATATATATATATATATATATATATATATATATATATATAAATACATATATATATATATATATATATATATATATATATATATATATATATACATATATACATATATATATATATATATACACACATATATATATATACACACATGTATATATATATATATATATATATATATATATATATATATATATATATATATATATATATATATATATATTATATATATATATATATATATATATATGTATATATATATATATATATATATATCGTGAAATCTTCAAGGAAGAAAGAGACAAATACAACAAGCTCCTTGAAAGTACCAAAGTGTCATATTACAATAAGAGGATTATTGATTGTGGGCAGGATTCAAAAGCGATGTCCCAGACAATGAATGAACTCCTCTTCAGGCAGAAAGTGTCAAAACTCCCAGAACACAGCTCTGCAGAAGAACTTGCAAATAGGTTCTCATGCTTTTTCAAGGAAAGGATTGATAAAATCAGGGATAACCCTGACTGCTCTGACATCAACCTGGAAATAGCACAGTCACCACCTGTTTCCACTCTGAATGTTCTGCGGAATACTACAGAGGAGGAAGTATGGAAGATAATTTGCAAGTCTCCTGCGAAAAGCTGCATGCTTGATCCAATCCCAACTTGGCTCATCAAAGAAAGTAGAAGCGAATTACTTCCAGTAATGACTAACATCATAAATTCTTCTCTCAGATCTAGCCAGGTACCGAAATCCATGAAGTCGGCTATAGTAACACCGTTACTTAAGAAATCTACCCTAGATCCAGATATTCTAAAGAACTACCGTCCTGTCAGTAACCTTTCTTACATCTCAAAACTGTTGGAGAGGGTGGTGGCGGGGCGACTCACTGACTACATGACTGAGAACAACTTGCATGAACATTTACAATCTGCTTACAAGCCTGGTCACAGCACTGAGACTGCCCTAGTGAAAGTACAGAATGACATTCTAACCAGCATTGACCAGCATGGAGTAGTTATACTGGTCATGTTAGATCTGAGTGCGGCGTTCGACACCATCGACCATGATATTCTATTCAACAGAATGGAAAATACATTAGGTATTACGGGTCAAGCACTTGCTTGGTTTAAGTCTTACCTGTCAGGACGCACACTCCGCATCAAGATTGACAAGTCATTCTCTGAGTTACAGGACATTCTGTGGTCCGTACCACAGGGATCAGTGTTAGGACCGTTGTTGTTCCTGATCTACCTCCTACCCCTTGGAAAACTCATCAGAAAGCATGGTTTAGAGCTTCACATATATGCAGACGACACACAGCTCTATCTGGCAATAAAACCTATCACTCAACAAGCTGTGGACATAGGAGTTGCTAGGCTGGAGGGCTGCCTCACTGACATATATACATGGATGTCACAGAACAAGCTAAAACTGAATGCAGACAAAACGGAAGTCCTAGTGCTAGGTACCCCTAAGCAGCGAGCCAAAATATCTGTGCCTAGCATCTCCGTAAATGGTGAGATTGTTAAGATTCTCAATATACCTATCGGCAATCTGGGCTCTGTTTTTGATCCAAGCATGAATATGGCCGCACATGTGTCAAAGGCAGTCAAATCTGCAAACTATCACCTTCGAAACATTGGAAGGATCAGAAAATACTTGACTGCAGAATCAACTAAAGGTGCTGTCATATCCCTGGTAACCTCAAGATTCGACTACTGCAATGGACTTCTCTGTGGAATACCTGAAGAGCTAATATGTAAGCTCCAGAGAGTACAAAACAATGCCGCCAGGGTGATCACACTCACAAAGAAGTATGACCATATCACTCCAGTACTAAAGGAACTTCACTGGTTACCAGTCAGGAAGAGAATTGAATTCAAGATTCTTCTCCTGGCGTACAAGTGTTTGCATGGAACTGCACCCTCTTACCTGAGGGAAATGCTGAAAGAGTATGTCCCACCACGGACACTGAGATCAACATCCAAGAACTTACTCTGCGAGCCGAGAACCAACATGAAAACCTACGGTGACAGATCATTTAGTGCTTGTGCCCCAAAACTATGGAATCAGCTCCCAAATAATATTCGGGCAGCTGGGAGTGTGGCAATCTTCAAACGACAATTGAAAACACATCTGTTCAAAGATGTATTTATCAAATAACTATGTGGATATCAACATCTATCCTCTGACAATGAATGTAATGCGCCTTTGAGCATGTTTATATGGAAAGGGCGCAATATCAAATGACAATATTATTATTATTATTATTATATATATATATATATATATATATATATATATATATATATATATATATATATATATGTGTGTGAGTGTGTGTGTGATCATTGATAAACTCCGGTTACAATTATTACTGGGAAACATCTCGAACATTATGGTAAAAGAAAAGTATACATGATACAATGCATTTTGATATTTTATTACATTGAAAAGGGGTTAAAACTCATTATACCAACACTTATTTGATGTAGAAGTTCTAGAAAGTTGATTACCTCTGGCTATTCCTCAAAAATATGATGGTCGCATTGTGGCTCTGCATTGTTTGGTTATATTGTACTTTACATCATTTCAGACACGCCAATATGATAAGTGATCGAAGGAATCCATGAAGAAATATTTGTTTTATCTGACTGTGTGTCTGGCAGTGTTCGGGAGCCTCGTCCCTGGGACAAGGAGCTGATAACAGTAAGAATCTCTCTCTCCTCCTCCCCCTTCCTCCCTCCCTTCTCTCTCTCTCTCTCTCTCTCTCTCTCTCTTCTCTCTCTCTCTCTCTCTCTCTCTCTCTCTCCTCCTCCCCTCCCTCCCTCCCTCTCTTCTCTCTCTCCTTCCTCCCCCTCCCTCCATTCTCTCTCTCCTCCCCTCCCTCCCTCCCTTCTCTCTCTCCTCCCCTCCTCCCCCCTTCTCTCCCTCTCTCTCCTCCCCTCCTCACTTCTCTCTCTCCTCCTCCCCCTCCCTCCATTCTCTCTCTCCTCCCATCCCTCCCTCCCTTCTCTCTCTCTCTCTCTCCCCCCCTCCCTCCCTTTTTGTCCCTCTCTCTCCTCCACCCCTCCCTCCCCCCTTCTCTTTCTCCTCGTCCCCTCCCCTCCCTCCCTTCTCTCTCTCTCCCCCACCTCCCTCCTCTCTCTCTCTCTCTCTCTCTCTCTCTCTCTCTCTCTCATCTCTCTCTCTCTCTCTCTCTCTCTCCACGCATCTACCTTTACTAGTAAATAAGTCAACACCATATCTAACACTAGAAATATACCAATCAAAATAAACTGAAACGATTTCACTCATTTTCACATTTACATTTTCTGTCGCTACAGCAAGGGAAAATTAAAGCCACTGGGATATTTCTGATATGCCTCCAGTGGGATTCTATACTGAGAGATCTTTAACAGTGATTACGAGACAGCAAGCAGTCGCAATGCAACGAGCATTTACCTACATGCATCAGAGCATCCCTTCACATATTGCACAGGGGTATTTCAGTTTAAAACTGCTATTCATGTTTCAACGTGAACCTAAATAAAGTCACTGCTACTTTCAGTAAATACCTGAGGAGTTAGATAACCATTAGACATGAGTAAATGTGTCTGTTGGTCTTTAACCAATACAGGCCCCGCTGTTTTCAACCGTATT
>CAWWDR010000795.1:0-32839 GCA_963942565.1 Maea johnstoni | reverse complement strand
TATATATATATATATATATATATATATATATATATATATATATATATATTTATATATATATATATATATATATATATATATATATATATATATGTATATATATATATATATATGTATATATATATATATATGTATATATATATATTTATATATATATATATATATATATATATATATATATATATATATATATATATATATACATATATGAATATATATATATACATATATATATATATATATAAATATATATATATATATATATATATATATATAATATATATATATATATATAATATATATATATATATATATATATATATATTTATATATATATATATAATATGTGAATATAATATTCTCGGCGGTAAGTGGTATTGCGGTTACAAGCTATTTTATAAATTTTATTACGTTTTGTTCTAATGATTTTGATGATTATTTTATTGAAATTTTTATTAAAAGGGTTTTCTGACTTGTTAACAACATTTTCATACAAATGTATAGTAAACTGACCTTTTCAATTTTTTTAAACTGATTTAATAAGTATGATAGCTAATACAGAATACATAGTTTTAAAATTCTTGCAAACCCACTATCTATTTTGGCGATTTCTCATCATTGTATCACCATCTTCCATGAAATCAAAGTTATCCCCCTTTCTCCGAATATCCTGCCTTTTCTCATCCCCCAAAGATACGGACGAGAAGCACAGCCACCCTTTTATAAGTTAAATGACGTCTGTGAACCCCACAAGTCATTTAATGCCCATCCTGGTTGTGGCCGACTTTAGCGTTATGTTCTCGTTGCGTCGGGCTCGACCCAATCGCAAATAAAACCGCAGGCTGGGACGTGCACCACCTGCTGTTTGAGTTTTATACTTAGGCTTCTAGCCCTTATGTTCTGGTTGCGTCGTCGCAAGCAGAACATAAGGGCTTTATACTTAGAGGCCCTGGGCATGTGATTTTGGTGGGAATTTTACTTACGAAAGTAGGTCAACATGTCTGTCTATTGTGACCTGATTGTGACCTACTTTCTTAGGTAAAAATTTCCACCAAAATCGCGTGCTGTAAGGTATTCTGTTGCAGGAACTCCATATTTGGCTTTCAGTTGCCCTAGCCTAGTATATTTAGCAGACATGTATGGTATTTATAAATCAAATGAACCTTTATTGATCAAAAAAAACTCATTTGAGGTAAAACACTGTAAAATTGAAACTGTGTTTATATTGAGGTCAGCTCAAGCAGGTAAGTTAAAGAAAACTTATATTTGAAACACCAAGACCTCAGGGATTAGATATCTATTGTTAGAAAGGGTACAGGAGTGCTAAACTAGGAGTTGTCGTATTTTGAGTGTGTCACCAGCACCACAGCCTTAAGGTGATAGTCTAGTACAGCAAGATCATCACCACTAGGTGGTGTCTTTGGCTGGCCCCTAAGCATGGATATCAAAACAAAAGATTGCACATGAGGAGTGGTCACCCGCCACGAATCTCGACCTAGCGACTTTCTATTGTCGTACGACCACGAGTACAATGGGCTGGTCCCTTTGGGCCCTCCTTGTTAAATTCGTCCCAAACAACATGGGTGTCTGCTTTGACCATGCAGATTCTTTTGGGATTGACCATTTTGACCAATATTTTCATCTCATTTTTGGCTGAAAGTGAATAACGATACGGTCTTCAAAGCCATTGTTTTAGAATATGACAGATATGAATCCCCTCTAGGTGCAAGGTCATGTCATAAGTACCTCGTATTATGACAGGACCTGAAAATCAGCATTAACTACGTAAACCACGTGCTGTTAGTAATTTTGAGGCATATGGGAACATTCAAAAATGTTTTTAACATACTGATCGTGCAGATTACCGATTTAGGTAGGACCTTGCACCTTACCAAAGACATGAATGATCAAATGGTAGAGTTTGATTTTCAAGTAAAGGATGAGTCTTGCCATTTTGCCAAAAAACGAAACACAGACAGATATGTGCGTAAAGGGTGCCATATCAACTCAAATTAGCAAAAATAAAATAAATCGTCCGGTTTAGGCGAGCTACGGATTAAATTATCCGTAATAAGCACTGAAATTTGCATGTAAATTTATTTGGAGGGACCGGGCCCTTGAAATCTGTACGGTAAATCCGAAAATACGAAAAAAAACACGTCCGTATTAAGCCAGTCCACCTGTAATAACATTTTCATGCAAGGTGGTCTGACACGTATACCTAGTTAGAAAACCATAGTTCATATTAAGGCAAGTTTTAAAGAATATTTCATTTCCTTTGTTCATACCTTTTTCAAACGATGAAATGAAATAAACAATTGAAGATTGCTACTTAGAAGAAAATCAGCTTTTTATGGAATATTTCTTAAGGTTTGATGTAGTAGTTCAGGTCTTTGTATTTTTGTTTGACTCTGAGGCTTAATAGTTAAACCTTTGTTGGTAATATCCAACACTTATATATAATATAGCCATGCAAAATTAAGGAAATTTAGAGTTATAGTATTGTTGTATAAGGGAGTAATCCGATATCAACTAATTCTAAAGTTTTCCTCGGTTTATATATGTTCACATTATTGTAGGGGCACCACATTAATGAAGTGGTTCTATGGTAGATGGCAATAAAAATCTTGTTTGTTTTTTAGGTTTTTGCGTGAGTTGCAGATCGGACTGATTCCGCGGATATTTTTCTGATTTGTTAACTTATGTTCTTTGTCTATTAAAATAATCTTTTAACTGTTTGTATACTTAGAACAGTACCTTTTATTCTTTTTTATTCTCTAGGGCTGCTGTGTGAAGGCCATCATACTAGTAAACCCTAACAACCCACTCGGTGAAATCTACAGCCCTGAACTCCTCACACAGATATTACACTTCGCTCACAGGTATACAGTTTAGGCTATTCTATATGTATGAGTATATATACTGTACACTATATACACAGGTATACTATATATATATAAACTACATATATATATATATATATATATATATATATATATGGCCAACCCATCATAATAAGGAATTTGGAATATCAATTATCATATTTTTTTCTGTCATATTAAGTACCCAATGAGAAACACCACAGAACCCCATTTTTTGGCAGCTTCCTCGCATACCCCGGCAGGGATTCGAACCAGGACAGTGGTGAAAGACAGCAAGCAGTCAGTTGCAACCCTTTAGACCACTCAGCCATCAGGGCAGGCCCCTGGTCTGCTGTGACTTGCAGTTACACCTACACATTGGTCTGCTATTTTTATCTTGCAGAGAGCAGCTCCATGTCATTATGGATGAGATCTTTGCCCTGTCGGTGTTCGATAGCTCAGCCTCTTTCCGCAGCGTCCTCTCCCTGCCCGACATTCCCGATCCTGAGCGGACTCATCTAGTCTGGGGAATCGCCAAGGTACGTCCCAGTCCCATTATTTGCTGACCCCTGGAAGGCTCACTTCTCCCCAGTCGTAAGTCTTGGTTTAATATTTGTCTTATATCTTATTTTGGTTCCTATGTGCTTATACACTACTACTTTGGTCTCTTTTGACTTTTAGCTGAGATCACAGTTAATTTAAGTACCTTTTTGTTGGTTGTAGCGTAATTGATATATATATATATAAATATATATATATATATATATATATATATATATATATATATATATATATATATATATATATATATATATATATATATTATATATATATATATATATATATATATATATATATATATATATATATATATATATATATATATGCTGCAGTACCGGCAAAGTTGGCGAGTGCGATTTTTTCGCGAATACGCGAACTAGTATCACCCTGGCAAACTTATCACACGCGATCTATAAGGTGTATATTACGCTATCACCCACCGGAGTTGATGGCGCTGCGGTCGGTGAATTTCACACCTAGCTGGTCGACGCTAACCTGAGAAAAAAATATACGTGCAATAAGTTCACAAAACCATTATAGTATGATACATTGGTTACTTATGAATAAGTTACCAAGACATCGTATTATAATTCGCATATCTACCTGTCAAATATTGGGGAAACTTGTGCTGAGTTATGGATTTCATATGAAAAGAAGATGGCCCACCGTCATCGGACAATAGAAAGAGAGACGGCTGTTGCGAAGGAAATAATTGATCAATAATCAACATACATACTAGTATATGTGTATGTTGATGATTATCAATAATTATATGTTAAGGAATTAAGGAAATTGTTTGTGTCGCGAACTGAACTTTTGTCAATTTACGGCAAAACTTCAATTGCAGTTTGCGAGTTAATACGTCAATATTAACATGCATTTCACCCGTAGCCGTTCCGAGGCTGAAACGAAGGGAAACACATGCAATAACTTCAAAATCATAATGATATGATTCCTTAGTAACTTATTAACAAATTACCAAGATATCATATTATAAATTGCATATCTAAATTTCAATTTTGGGGAAACTTCTGCCCAATTATGGCCACCGAATGTTTGCACTTTTTTATTACTGTTTGGTACAATAGGTGGCGCTGTAGAACTCGCTCACTCGTGAAATAAAATACATGCGAAAAACCATATATATGATTTCAACTTCTCCAATTGTTCTTACTCAGTTTGATGGCTTTAAAAGGTAAATATTATATTTCTATTAAAATACAATCCCTGGTATTAAATTGCATTGTACTATATCTCTATAATCAGTCATTTCTTTATAGGATAACATTTCTTTTTCTTTTTTTGCAGGATTTTGGTATCTCTGGGTTAAGGGTTGGTGTGATCCATACTTGGAATAAACATGTAACAGAGTCCATTAAACCCCTCTGTTTATTTGCTGCTGTTCCTGCAATCGTCCAAAGTCGTCTTGAGATGATATTGAAAGACAAAGGTAAGTACAATTTTCAGACACTGCTCAAAGACATCTTGGGATGAATGTAAGACAAAGCTAAACACTAATTTCACACATTGTCCAAAGTTATCTTGAGATGATGCTAAAAGGCATAAGTAAATATCATCAGATGTACACAGGGTATTGATAGAATTAGTGGATATTTGTTTATTGTTAATTTCAATTTCTATGGGTTAGTAAAACCTACAAAACCCACACAGTAGTTTAGGTTGTAACTTGTAAACTAACTAACTAAACTCACACTGTAGTAATCTAGATAGGCACAGTCTATAGAGGTACACACACACACAGGTACTTGACCAGAATGAGAGAGAACACTAGCAGAGTGTTGACCTTCTTAGTCCTTCGCACCTTAGTCCATCACCTTCGCACCTTAAGTCTATATTTTTGAAAAAAGTAGTGTTTCACAGGCCCTTTACCAATGGCAACTCTTGCCATTTGAAATTGTATGATTGTATACAATATGATAAATTGCGTCAATAAGATAATACAATGTTGCAAAAAGGTTACACAAATTAATGCATCAGTCTCTGTATTCTCCTTTGTTCCTTTATCTGCATTTCTCTCTCTCTCTCTCTCTCTCTCTCTGAATTACTAACTTGCAAGAGAAGGAATAAAATTCCTTTGCATTATTTCTCAATTTGCATCCTCCATGTATTTTTGATTTTTGGGCCATTCTCTCTCTAATCTCCGATATATTTAAGAGCTAGAAATCAATTTTGCCAAACAGTTTATCGGATCTCTCGCTCTCTCTCTCCCTCTCCCTCATTTCCTCTTAAAATTACTAATTCCTGTTAGGGGGTGATGGGAGTTGGGGTGCAGATATACCATATACTGCTTATTGTATATACATATTGTATTTGTACCATTTCTTTATCTCATTTATATGTTCTCTGATTTAATTATTTTATCATATTTTGCAATTTCTTTCTTCTGTATTTACTTTTTATCATCGCTCTCTACTAAGCATACCTGATTTATGAAGATTTTTATATCATTGTTTACTGATCTCTCTTGTCTGCAAAATATTTTCTCTTACCTTTGTCACAAAGGTTATTGGAATGTGAAGTTTTCTTTTCCTACTCTCTCAAATGTTAGTCCAAACCCATGCTGTGGGCCAGCTAGTTCATAATATCTTTCAGTCACATATTCATGCAAATATTTGGGAGGAAGGTGTGTACGTGTTGACCGCCTCAACGGCTCAGTGATATCTGTAATTTTGTAATCCTTATGACTATCCTCAGGTGGTATAACGTCAGAGACAGTCAAACTCTGTGAAGGAGTCATAGGGTCCTCGTCTGCTGGAGTTGATAAAGTTTGAGGAATAGTAGGTAGAGCAGGAGCTTCAATAAAAGCATGTGTAGGCTCTTCTTCACTATCAGAGTCATTGAGTAATGAATGAATCATGTCCTCTTGGATAACCATCACTGAAGAATGCTGGCTCTTTTAAACAGTCTGACCTCTTAACACAATATGAAGTGCTATGAAGTTGAGAGTCAACAAATGTCCTCAAGTTGCACCAAATATCAATGACGTGCACAAGACATGTTGTGGTCTGCGTTTAGATACACAAGATCACCAATTCTCAATGGTATGAGAAATGCAGCATTCTCAGTGGGGCTTTTGATCTTTCACTGAATATATGACTGCCCTTCCTCTGCTCATGAATGCTGTTTCATAGGCATGCCTCATCAGAAAGCGGGATTTGGTTATTGTTAAACTGATCACGCTGAGCCCATAGCTCATGCGCTGATAAACTGCGGGAGCAAATTCATGAATTCAGACAACCTGCAGATAGCTACAGCTAGAAGTAGTGGAGTAATAATGCCAACCAGTGGATATTGGTTTAATAACTCATATCAGCCAGCTCTCACGCTGCCTTTTCAGCTACAGGGGTTTTGCAGGTCCTCAGTCCAGTGTATTCCTGCACAGCCCGGAATGACTCTTGCTAGTACCTTGTATGCACCTATGAAAGACCCCGAATTCTTGACCCATTCAAGATGAGAACAAGTAGAAAGAGTGGACATGGAATGAGGAGTAGCTTTAATTGAACCCATGCACTATTTCCAGCTAAGTATGGTTGTTGATTTTGGAAAGATAATAGTTTCTTTTGCTGCCAAGCGAAGTTTACATCTACCTAGAGCCTGACGAACCCTGCTCCAGTTATTCAGCAATTCTGTTGGAGTTGAACCACCACAATACAAATTCTCTGCAATTTTAGGTACTATCCCTTCTACAAGATCACCAAAAACACGATACAAAGCTGTGTCAGACCCAGGCATTCCCATGGCTGACCTAGCACATACTCGAATCTCTTTTAAAGGAGTTGCAACACCGCAGTATTTTCTAAAACAATGATTAAGGGGTACTTGGTAAAAGGCACCAGTTAAAGATGCAGCTTCAATGTACTTTCACTGACCAATTTGACGCAGCTTAGAGTTCACATACGTAAAATGCACACACAATATCTTTGCAATGAGACGGGTATTCATCACATATACTTGTTCTGTCAAATAAGAACACTCACTTAAAAAGTGATTGGAAATCAATACATCCAGCTTGTTTGCCTAGACGGCAAAATTGTATTGATCAACTAGTAAACTTTGACCTTGTGGCTTTCTGTTGCTTCACTTGAGAACTAGAATCGCTGAAGCCACATCATTAGCATGTAATTCATTCAACATTGAATCAAGGGCTTGCAATATCTCAGGTTTTATAGATGCTAATGTACGTGATTGGAACTCTGTGCTATACTGTTGTTTGACAAGTCTTGGCAGGTCGGAATGAATCAAGCATAACCATGCCGAAACAACAAAATTCTCTAAGGTAGGAGTCATCTCTTTGTCTTCAGAAACGGGTTGACCACAATGTGGACGATTCTGGACGATCATGTATTTCACTATGTCAGATAAATCAATAAAATGAGCCCCTGTAGAGTAAAATCCATAATGTTGATGAATAACTTGCCATATCCGCATAATTGTAGTTGAATTTCTCATGATAGTATTTCTCGAAATAACTAGACAGTAATTGGCTATCTGCCCAAGCATGAGTTCTAACATGCCGACTTTCTGTTGGGCTGTGCATCTTAAAGTAGCATCCACATTATCACCATCATCAAGGAAACTTAAACTGGGTAAGACTTGGTCTTCCTTTCCTAATATAAGTAGAGCCCTCCACTAGAAATGGAGCAAATGGCACATCCAGTGACAATGTATATAGTAAGTTTGTCACCAGTTTCCATAGAAACTAACAGGAATTAAGTTTCATTTTTGCCCAAGCAAGCAGAGTACTGGCCATCTTGAATCCTGTTTTAACAATGAGCACAGTAATTTCAAGCAGTTCAAACTTGACTGGTTAGTCACACTTGTTGTGATTTACAAGCTGGTAATCCACTAAAGTTCACATTCAGAAGCATACATAAGTTTCACATGCTGCCACCATGCCAATGGTTTAGGTTGTAACTCGTAAACTAACCAACTAAAACTGTAGCAATCCAGATAGGCACAGTTCATAGAGCTCAACACAAAAGAGTACTTGACCAGAATAAGAGAGAACACTAGCAGAGGCTGACCTACTTGGCCCATCACACAGTATAAACAAGTGCTATCTACATAACAATAACTGGCGCAATTTCATTCTAAAATGGGTATGCTTGTAGAGCTAAAGTATTTAGGTCTTTGCGGAATTTTTCAATCAACTTTCAATATTAATGTTCTATTAACCTTTGAATAGAACATTTTGTAAGCACCTTGCATTTTCAAGCCTTATCTTTTATATTCTGAGCAAATCCTCTTTCTATAAGGACAATCTGCTTGGGGAACATACCCTCTTTTCTGGTGCTGTCCCCATGACTGAATGGTATAATGCATTATGCATTGACTGCTTGCAAGGTCTCATGCAGCACTGCTAAGATCAAAATTCAAATCCTGCTAAAGGCATGTGAAAAAGTTGCCATATATATGTGGCTTGGCTCAAAAAGATTGAGAACAAGTTTTCACCAAAAAAGATCCATACCCTTAAGTTTTTTCTACCCTTTAAACTCCCAATCAACATAAATACAAGATTAGAATAAATACAGCATTACAACTGCAGCTACCATGAAATATGCATAGTCGGAAAAAATCCCTTCTTTTATTTACCTACCTCCCTTATCTTTCCGGACCTTTCAGGGAAACACACAGTTGTTAGGCTTATCTGTTGCTTGTTCCCAAGTACTCCAGATTATTCTATCATCCTACAATGTGATAAGTCACAATTTAATCTAGAATTGGCAGAAACAGTAAAAATAAGTAGAACCCAACTTCCTACTTTTCACTCTGTTCTGCATTTTTCTTTTCAGATTGGATTGATGGAGTCTATTTCCCCACGCACCTTGCTAGGATGAAGAAGGCCTATGCCTACATGAGCAAGGAACTGGCTGAGATGGGTGTTCCTACCCTTAACAGCACTGCAAGCTTCTTCATATGGGCAGACTTTAGGAAGGTAGCTAGGGCTGGACACACACTCACACACACACACACACACTCATAGAAAAACACAAAAGCGCACACACATACAAGGAAACACACACAAAAATAAGCACACACAGGCACACATGCCCACTCATAGAAAACCAAAAGCAGACACACACATAGAGTAACATACACAAATAAGCATACTCACATATTCTAACAATAATATCAATAAAAGGGAAAACAAAAATACACCTGCACATTCATGCACATTTCTTCTAAGTGATATCAGACCAGCCGGTCATCTTCAAAATGCATCTTTGTCAAGATAGATACATGGACAACTAGATCTATCCATTGCCTCCGTAGCAAACACCAATCTGCTCTCTATGTGTTTTTAGTCTTTAAAGGTCTTGGACTGCCTCTGCACTCCTAACATGAGCAGATAACACATTCATGCATAGAGTTCTCCTTGAAAAGTGTCATCTTGATCCTACCACACATTTGAAAAAGAACTCATTAACTTACATATTATTTGGAATAGACATCTTTGAACAAATCTGATTGAAATCCTTGCGTTAATTTCTTTTTAAAAATGCTTTCATTAGACATCATGAAAATAGTGTGTGTGATTGACCGCCGAAGAATTCTTTTTATATATGCTCTTTAAGTATTATTGCTTAATGCTTTTCAGTATTTGAAGAGAACAACCCATGAAGCTGAGATTTCCCTTTTCAAGAAACTGTTTGATGGTGGAGTCTATATTATTCCTGGCCAGGCTCTGTTTTGCAAAGAACCTGGCTGGTTCAGGTTGATATTCACATTACAGGCAGAATATGTAGCAGTGGGTGAGTGTATGTTCTACCTGACTCAAACCATTCGCGTGTGCAAGACATAGATCTTATTAAAAGTTCACAATCAAGCCTAAGATATTTGAAATAAAGTTGTGGCTTTGGTCTTGATAAAAAGAAATTCAGAATGCCAGAACAAAATATACGCTGGCTTGCCCCTTCCAACATTTGTTAGGGTGCGCATATTTGGGGTTTGTTGTTATTTTGCAGAGGAATACGTTAATATTCGTTCTTGAAGTTGACATTACCAATATATTCAAGCTGTTTTTGGTAAAGGCATGAATTTCAATGTTTTATTGAGATCCATTATGGTTTTGAAATTTAACCTATTCACATCTTAGTGTATAAAATGGTCTGCGGCATATCAAAATACTTGATAAGAAGTCAACATTTTGAGAATTATTTGTCTGAATGTTTGAACGTTCCCTATCAATTATTCTCAAAATATTTCTTTTTGCTTTTTTGTAAGTTATAAAATGGGTTATAAAGTGAAACAAAACGTTTGAGTGTTTATTCACATTTAATTTCATGAAGTTACATTTATTTGGATTTCTTAAAATTTTCTTATTTCATGATATGATGTTGGATAGTAAAAGATTGCGTAGGTCCCATAGCATTCAGACACAACTTCGTCTACTTTGCATTTGAAACTATATAATTATCGTTTTCTAACATTGCCTTAATATTTTGAAGGTCTGGAGAGGCTGAGGTCTATACTAAAATCTCTTGAAAAAACTCAAGACTTGTCACCAGAATGTTTTAAAGATGGCGTTACCAGTATTCCTGATATTTCCTGTAATCTTGACCTCAAGTTTGTAGCAGGGACTTCGAACGGTGAGAACACTTTTCTTTAACTGCAAGATATGTTATTCCAACATTTGATTCAAATAATATTTCCTAGTCATTCATCGATCTTTATCATACATTTTGGAAAAGTTCTAAGTAATACTCTTCAAAAATATTTTCCAACATTTAACAACTTGAATTTTCACAAGTACAATAAATAATGAACATTTAATGACCAGATTCCCAAATGTCTATATCCGGCTAGTATGAAATCTTTGCAGATCATAAGAGGTTTAATTCTATCCTACTCTATATCATATGTATACATTCTATCCTACTCTATATCATATGTATACACTGTTTTGATGCTGTATTTCAGGTGCACCACCAGTTGGGCTTGAAGGGCCCAAGAACACTGTCCTCACAAACAAGGAGCTCTGATTGGCTGAAGCAGAACACTGCTGACCAATGGGAGAAGGAGAATCCTGAAGTTGCGGCTGAATATTGAAAAACAGCCAGTGCTGGAGATCAGCATTGATATTGATGTGTTATTTCAAATATGTGTGTAATTTGTGTAATTCTAATTTAGCATACATATAGTCAAATATGTATGGAAGTATCTTGATCACAAAGAAGGATAGTGAGGAAAATGTGATGGAAAGTTGTTCCTCCTGTTGGGTTTAACAATCCTTTTCTAACAGCAATTGTATTACAATTTAAATTTGAAATATTCGCTTTTGTTAAGTCAAATTTTGGGTATGGTACAAAAACTTTCAAAATGCAAAAAAGAAATAAAGTCCATATGAAATTAAATGAGTAATAAGAGAAATTCTTATTGTTTCTCATTCTATTGCTATAAATCTAATGGCAGATCAAACGGTGAATAGTTATTGTCTAGTTGGGTCATCAAGGAAAATAGGCCCATATATTGTATCTTCTGAAACATTTGTCACATTGAGCAACTTTTTAAAAATTAAGTTGAGTTAAAGTTTAATGTATGTTGAGGAATCTGTTTTTGTCTATGTGTGAGCATATCCAAATGTTATTGATTGTGCATAACCTATGAAATATCATATTTTCTGGAGTACTTCATTGTGCAAATATGCCATGTTCAAAACAGCACATTACTTTGTGCAATATAATCTTTATATGTGCATTTGCTGATTTATTTTTCAAAAATGAAGAATAAACATACAAATATTATGCAATTCTATAGTTGTTTCAAGTATATTATTATTTATTAGTATTATAATTAGCCGGCCCCCGTGCACAGCACAGATTTGGACTTGAGGTCATACTCAATGAATTTTAGAAAGTTTGATCAAAAAATTACGACCCGAACCAGTCAAAACATTAGAAGCCGTGCTGAACCACCATGACGCCAGCAGCTTCACACTTGTTAGTTTGGAACTGCAGGTTTTTATTTGATGAGAGCTACCACCTCTCATCCACGTAAGGCTGTTACTTCAGCCATTTTGAGTCGTCCTTATTCAATTCCTATGGTGCATGCATTTCTATGGTCTGGAAATTTGGGAGCCTCTGTATTTTCGCTCTGGCACATATCTGGCAAAGACTTTTCTGAAATGAGAAGATATGTTGGTTTTGTCTTTGTGTGCCATGTTTTTATGTTGTTTTTTTGTGGGCTTTGGTGCTATTTTTCCTTCATTCGAAACGGCAGATGTAGTGTATGGACCCGTGGGACCCCTTTGTGTCATCCTCCGTAGTCCAAAAACATTTGCGAAATCTTATTCGTACAACAAATTATAAAGAGAACCAACAGGAACATGACCATATGTTCATTAACTCTTAGTTCATGAACCCTGAAACAGCCACAAGTAAAATATAAAGATGAAAATAAAAACTTAGAAAGCCCCATAGCAGGAAAAGACACCTCAACAAAAAAATAAAAGCACAAAAAGCTAAGAGATATGGTAAAAAAACAAGGCCAAGCTAATTCACGCTGCTATGGACACATTGACGCAACATACGTCCCTCTTGTTAGTTTCTAGTTCTCAGTCGACATCGCGGTGTGTACTTCACACACGTTGATGGGATGGTCAAGCAAGAAATAGACCACAGGACTTGTGAGCCAAATATTTTGAAATGAAGACCAAAAATGTATCAATTTGATAAAATACAACTTGAGACCCACCTTCAAGCCATGCTCATACAATCCAGTCCAGTGGGCATGTCAACATTCATGGAACATTGCAGGAATGTTTCGCCGAACATTTGAATATGATCCCCTCATAGTTCAGAATGAAAATTGTAAGAATGTTAAGGTGAGAATGTTCATAGAATGTTCAGTGTTGAATGCCAAATGAATCATTTGAATTCAGAATGTTGTCTGAATATTGGAAGTTGTCTATTTTACAGTGTTTTACCTCAAATGAGGTTTTCTTGATCAATAAAGGTACATTTGGTTTGTAAATACCATGCATGTGTGCGAAATATACTAGGCTAGGGCAACTTGTTAGAAAATTTGGAGTTCCCTCAAAATATTGCCTTACAGCACACAACTTTAGTGGATTTTTTCACCTATTTGGAAGGAAGTAGGTCACAATGGACATGCTGTCTCTACCTTGTTGGGCCTATGTTTTATTCAATGTGCAATTGTCCTTAAGATAGGTTCAGAGAGTCTCTGCTGTTGAGTATAAACCCCTGTGAATCAATCATTTCTACTCTGACAGCGGGAGGGTTTCAGAACACCTTAAATTGGATCACGGCACGATCATTGAGTATAGGTCGACGGCCCTCCCCTGATACAATACCTGGAAAATAAGAAAGACAAAGTCAAGAATTATTTCCTGCGTTTTATGTGTGAACTAAGATAACAACCATTATAATATTTTGAACAAAATCTAAGATTGGGTCCATGTACTAGAAACTATCTATAGGCTCTCTAACCATATAAGTCACATATTCTCCAGATTCCTCCACCGGTGATAACTTGCCACTAACCAATGTCAACATGGCAGAAAAGTGACAAAAACAAGATTTGAAATCTAAATATCTTAGATGAATATAACATCTAAGTAAATATAATGTAAGTATATGCCTTCTGCTCATTCTCTGCTGTGATTGGTCAGATCATGGCCACAAGACCAAATTACAAAAGTGATATTGGGGTGCAATATTACTTTCAAACACTCAGACTCAGAGCTGTCAGGGTCATGTGTTCAATTCTCAAATTAAATTCTTGAAAAGGAACCCAACAGAAGTGAATTGAGACAAGAAACTCAGAAGAGTTTGGGCTTCTTGCAAAATCATGATTAGGAAGGGAATTAGAAAAACACATTTTTAGGTTAAATAAATAAATCATTACATTTCTGAAACTTGCATGTGACTTTCTCAGGTATTTATAGTATATTGATTGCGATATTACTGAATTAACACAATAATATATTACAGCTTAGAAATTTACAATAACCCAATGGTTTGTGGTGGAACCTGGAAATGGAAAAACATATCAATAATATTTACATTTTCACAATTCTTTCAATTAGTAAATTATTGAATTTGAATGAGCAGTAGGCACATAATAAAACAGATATGGCACTTTGGTTTCGTGCAATATCAATTGTTATTACACTCTGAAAAATGATATTGCACTCACCCAAGTGCCATATTTGTAGAAGGTTTAGGTTCATTGTTTGGCCTGGGAAATGACGTATATTACACAGATTGGTAGATGGCAGACCTCGCGCTGGTCACAGCAGAGATTCGATTAATACGCTTGTTTGCAGCCTAAGCGGACAGGTGGCAGTCCGGATGCTAAAGCCCCTTTCACACCAACTGGCGACGTCTGGCGATGCACTGGCGACCAACAATTTTCGACACATCGCCAATGCATCGCCAGACGTCGCCAGCCATCGTCAGTACGTTGCCTTTACATCGTCAGCGGTCGTCAGCCGTCGTGAACGCTTCGTCAAGCTTGGCGATTTTTTTGGAATGTTCAAAAAAATCGCCAAGCGTCGCCAACCATCGCCAGTGAATATAGCGTCGTCAAGCGGTTGTCAGCTCTTCGCCAACCATCGTCAAGCTATTCCAGCAGGTCGCCAATGCGTCGTTAACAGATCGTCAGTGTTTTTGGACCTCCAAAGGTGAATCTCAATAGATATTTTAATAGGAAATATTGAGATAATATTAAATTGTCAAAATTATACTTGAAGAGTTGATAAATGGTCCCTCTCTCTCTCCATGCATGGCATACAAAAGAAATTGAAATAAGAAAGAAGAAAAACCAAATATCAGCATATTATACTAGTTCTGTGGATTTAAATAGATCTACATACCCCACTACTTTAGATGCTGCTATTTCACTTTGCATTTACATCTAATGCAGCATGGAGGAGAGAAAAAATATGATATAAAATAAGATAAATTCCCCACCTATCTACCCTACTTTTTCTAGCATGTAATAGAAGACAAACATATTTTTGTTCAGGCCTCATCAGCCTTTGGAGGTCCATTTACAAGAATAAATGAAGAATGTCATTGGTGTGATCTTTCATAAAAGGGGAGGGACACTAGTGATTTAACATACTTTGATAATAGCCTATCTCTATTGGGGCCTATTTTGTGGGATTTTGTTTAATACAAATCCTGGCAACCAGGAGTCATTTTATAAGTTTAGCTTAGGAATGGGTTATTATATTTCACAGGAGTTTGCAAGTTTATAACCATACACATATATTAATGAAGTAACTTTTATTTCATAAAGCTGATATATTCACAGTTATGAAAAACACACAGAGAAAATATCATAAAAAGATTATGTATACTTTCAAGATCAAATATTCCATTTTCAACATATCATTATCAGAGGTGAATATTCTACAAAGATGGCACTTGGGTGAGTGCAATATCAATTATTATGATAGAGGGACAAGTTTTGCTCTCCTTATATACCTCTTACATCACGTGACAACTCGGTCGCCACAACGTCTTCAACACATCGCGATGTTGCCAATATGTCTTCACCAATTCGCAAAGAAGACGCCAGTGGTCGTCAGTGCATCGTCATAAAGTTGTCAGCGATCGTCAGCGGTCGTGAGAGAGTTGTTAGCACATCGTCATATGCACGTTTATGTGTTCAGGGGTGTCCAACACTAGCATTTTAGCACATTTGTGCTAGTGGAGTGCCCATTTTGTGCTAGTGGGCAAGTGGCTGACTTCCACACCACCTAGCGACCTTTTTTGGAACTACCCAGTTCACCACCTAGCGATTTGATCTGCACCACTGAGAGTAAAGAAATACTTTACTACTTTACACCCTTTATAGTCATGAGCCAGACCCCAAAATTTGAGGATGCGGTACCAATTTGCTGAATAAATCCAACAATGATTTTTGGTTAGCCTGATATCTCAAGTGTCCAAAATCAGTTGATGGACTTCCGGGGCAGTTTGCGAAATACCCTTTTGGCGGCCATCTTTAAAGATGGGCGCCATATTTTCACCAAATTGAATGGAGTCAGGAAATATTGAATAACTATTCACCAGAATGTCCTAGGAACATGTGAGTTAGCTCAAAATGTGCGTAGTAATATTTTGCTTCTGACGATATATGATTTGTTAATTTTTGTTGGGATTATTTGTTAAAAAAATAGAGAAAAACATGAAAAAAATGTGATTTTTCATGTCGTTTTCATGAAGTACTTTAAAAAGTTTTCTATTTACCAATGTTAGAATACATTTAGGCCAACTCTTGTTTTGTTTTTAGTGAGCCTGATATCTCAAGTGTCCAAAATCAGTTGATGAACTTCCGGGCAGTCTGCAAAATACCCTTTTGGCGGCCATCTTTAAAGATGGCCACCATATTTCCCCAAAATGAATGGAGTCAGGGAATATTGAATAACTATTCACCAGAATGTCCTAGGAACATGTGAGTTGGCTCAAAATGTTTGTAATAACTTTTTGCTTCTGATGATATAAGATTTGTTACCTTTTGTTGGAAATATTTGTTAAAAAAATAGAGAAAAACATAAAAAATAGATATACATTTTCACATATTTGGGGTTAGGTAACACTGTATCACAATAACGTACTACTCTGTAATTCTCAATTGATTAGTTCAATTGATTATAGTTACACTTAAATCATAAATTCCAATACTATTTGATTTTACGTATTATTGTTGTCTGTTTAAATTTCCTATACTTGATTTATCGGCATTTTGCGATTGCAGAATATGAAGTGCCAAAACTGGCATTCCAAATACCAATTGATCCTTGTTTAAAAAACCTAAACATCATTTGCCAATGAAGGTATCTCTCTCTCTCTCTCTCTCTCTCTCTCTCTCTCTCTCTCTCTCTCTCATCTCTCTCTCTCTCTCTCTATATATATAATATATATATATATATATATATATATATATATATATATATACCTATATATATATAGATATATATATATATATTTATATAGTCATTATGAAAGAATTTTTCGTACAAAACACATGATCATTTGCTTCGTTTATATTCAAGTTTTGGCACGTTCGCAAAAATGTGGGCATCTATCTATCTATCTATCTATCTATCTATCTATCTATCTATCTATCTATCTATCTATCTATCTATCTATCTATCTATATATATATATATATATATATATATATATATATATATATATATATATATATATATATATATATATATATATATATATATATATATATATATATATATATATATATATATATATATATATATATATATAGGTAGATAGATAGATAGATAGATAGATATACACACAATTTGTACCAAATTAAATCTAGGTGTACCGGTAACCTTTAAACATGTTCACTGAGTGTCACCATCACTGTTATCTGAATACTGTCCAACCTCATCATCTTCTTGGGTGTTGGCACAGTCCCGAAATTTGCACGCTGGGGTGCAGCGGAGGCCATTCACTACACACAGGCAGTCTTCATCACAATGTCTAGCGCACTTACAGGACATTAATGCAAGTACAATATCTGGAGCTGGTCCTCCTGTGAGCCAGCATATCCCTATAGTTTTCCACCTACTACATCCCACCCATATTGACTTGCTGGACTAGGTATCTTCTATGAATTTTGCAGACCTTTCCTCCAGATTGCTATTTGGTAGTTAGCACGGTATCTGTGCTGTTCCAATGAATCTTTGCAAGGGGGGAGCTGGCCAGATGAAAAGTCACACTTCTTTGCACGGAACATTTCACACCTGAGTGTATTGAATTCCTTGGCAGTTGTATTCAAACAATACATGCTACAAGTGAATGATTGTATGGTTTGGAGCATCTCATCTGTAACATGCCAATCCTGCCCTAAAGCCATGAACACCTCTCTGAACTCCTGCTTCTTTCGGATCAAATGTAGAGGCTTGACCTTATCCTGGCCAGCAAAGGAGTTGATGGTGTTGCAAACTGCCTGTATCTATGTGGAGAGTGAGGAGGATAATGAAGACATCCGTGTCTTTAGAAATGATGACAACATTCCGGTAGCTTGACATTAATGTCCTATATGTGCTATAGACGTTGTGATGAAGACTGCCTGTGTGTAGTGAATGGTGTCCACTGCAACCCAATGTGCAAATTGCAGGACTGTTCTAACATTTAAAAAGATGATGAGGTTGAGCAGTATATGGATGACAGTGATACAGTGATAGTGACACTGAGTGAACAAGTTTAAAGGTTACACCTAGATTCAGTTTGGAAGGAAGGAAGATTTGGGGTTGACCTCGCTTTCAACAGCTTAGGTCATATCGCGACGAGATAGAAACCCGGAACCGGAACAAAATTCCCTTCTCTTAACGAGTAGTTCCATGAGGTCTTTCAGTTTCAGAAGGACCATAGACAGTCCTCCACAACGCCGCACCTTCATAAAGCAACTAGGCCAACCCGCTATTTCGAGGACCCAGCCGAAACTAGAACCTGGGAACACACGCTTCGGAGCCAGGTGTCCTAAACACTAGGCCACGGCGGATACCCCTAGATTTAGTTTGCTATCAACTGTGTGTGTGTATGTGTGTGTATATATATATAAATCTCTCTCTCTCTCTCTCTCTCTCTCTCTCTCTCTCTCTCTCTCTCTCTCTCTCTCTCTCTCTCTCTCTATATATATATATATATATATATATATATATATATATATATATATATATATATATATATATGCTTATATATACAGTATTACACACGTACACAAGTTTCTGTGAATGTGCCAAAACTTGAATATAAACAGAGAAAATCATCCATGTGTTTTGTACAAAAAAACGAATCATTCTTTGATAATGATTTAAGGTATGATATATATGTATATATATATATATATATATATATATATATATATATATATATATATATATATATATATATATATATATATATATATATATATATATATATATATATATATATATATATATATAGATAGATAGATAGATAGATAGATAGATAGATAGATAGATGGATAGATAAAATATATATATATATATATATATATATATATATATATATATATATATATATATATATATATATATATATATATATATATATATATATATATATATATATATATATATATATATTTGTATATGTGTGTGTATGTACCTTCAGACCCATTGGCAAATGATGAGATTTTTTTTTAAACAAGGATTAATTGGTATTTGGAATGTCACTGTTTTGGCACTTTACATTCTCCTATCCCAAAATGACGATATTATTAAATATAGGAAATGGAAACAGACAATGATAATACTTAAAATCTTATAGTATTGGAATTTATAATGTAAGTGTAACTATAATCAAGTGAACTAATCAATTGAGAATGACATAGTAGTACTTCCTTGAGATACAGCGTTACCTTAACACAAACATGTGAAAATGTATATCTATTTGAAGTTCAAAATAACCTGTGCAGCAGCCAATATTGTGGAAATTGATCTGTAACCATTGTTTATGGATGCCTCTTATTCTAGTCCAGATGACCTAAGTCAAGAGTTGGCCTAAATGTATTCTAACATTGATAAATAGAAAAAATTTAAAGTATGTCATGAAAACGACATAAAAAAATCAAATTTGTTCATGTTTTTCTTTATTTCTTTAACAAATGATACCAATTAAAGGTAACAAATAATATATTATCATAAGCAGAAAGTTACTACAAACATTTTGAGCTAACCCACATGTTTATAGGACATTCTGGTGAATACAATATTTCCTGACCCCATTCAATTTGTTGAAAATATGGCGGCCATCTTGGCCACTAAAAGGGTATTTTGCAAACAGGCCCGGAAGTCCATCAACTGAATTTGGATACTTGAGATATTAGGCTAACCAAAACAAGACAAGAGTTGGCCTAAATGTACTCTAACATTGATAAATAAAAAGCTTTTTAAAGCACATCATGAAAACGACATAAAAAACAACATTTTTTTCATGTTTTTCTCTATTCTTTTAACAGATAATTCCAACAAAAGATAGCGATTCATATATCATCAGAAGAAGAATGTTATTACAAACATTTTGAACCATCTCACATGTTTATAGGACATTCTGGTGAATAGTTATCCAATATTTCCTGACTCCAATTATTTTGGTGAAAATATGGTGGCCATCTTTAAAGATGGCCACCAAAAGGGTATTTTGCAAACTGCCCCGGAAGTCCATCAACTGATTTTGGACACTTGAGATATCAGGCTAACCAAACCAAGACAAGAGTTGGCCTAAATGTATTCTAACATTGATAAATAGAAAACTTTTTAAAGCACATCCTGAAAATGACATAAAAATCACATTTTTTTCATGTTTTTCTATATTTTTTTAACAAATAATTCCAACAAAAGGTAACAAATTATATATCATCAAAAGCAGAATGTTATTACGAACATTTTGAGCCAACTAACATGTTCCTAGGACATTCTGGTGAATAGTTATTTAATATTTCCTGACTCCATTCGATTTGATGAAAATATGGCGGCCATCTTTAAAGATGGCCGCCAAAAGGGTATTTCGCAAACTGCCCCGGAAGTCCATCAACTGATTTTGGACACTTGAGATATCATGCTAACCAAAAATCATTGTTGGATTTATTCAGCAAATTGGTACCGAAATATGGTCTGGCTCATGGACTATTATGACAGGCTCACTGAGCATGCTCAGAAACCATAGATCAGAGGTCATTCAACAATAACAGCACACCAGCTGCAGTCTCTTACACTGTGAGAGATAGAGATATCTGTTAAAGAGGGTTTAAAAAGGAATTCTTGAGGGAATTATGACAGTCTTGTTATTAGTCCCAGTTAGATATTCACTCAGTAACCTGATACTATCAATATGAAGCACCTTCATGGATGTGAATTACAAATAGGAAGGCCCTGGACCCTGATGGGGAATGATGTCTGGGCCCTATTATAACCGTGTCCAAACCTTTCATGTTCCAACATAATAAAGTGAATGATACAGGAAATAGCCCTTCCTTTTAACTCTCATTTCAATTAAAACCCTAGACCAGTGTTGGCCCAACTACATCTGGACCACACAAGCTCCCGGTTCCCCATAGGTTGGATATATTTAATGCTGGTTTCAGCTGAAACGTGATGAAAACAGAGCCTGGTCACCAGTGAAAAAAATTGAGCAGTCCCACCACTTTTTTCTCTTCAAAACTTCATCTTCTGACTAATCTCCATAGAAATATTCTAGAATAAATAACAGTATTATGGCTAGGAAATAACAACAGTGAACTTAAAGACATTGCCATTTGTTATAATTTGATACCTTTCATATACACATGTGTCCCCCTGGTGGAGAGTTTTAGAACTATAAGTCACTCTAGTGGTTGTACCGTGCATTAATTACCCCACCCTGCGGTGCGCATTCTTCTCCCACTCCCCTCACCCTGCAAAGTGTGCACTAATGGTCTTGTAAGATTGCGCTACTGGAAATCTGAGGTTGGACCCCCCTGTAGTTGCCACTGGGACGTCAAAAGGTCGTCAATAAGTCGTCAATCAAATCATTTGGCGATGTTCTGGCGATTTTTGATGAATTAGCAGTCGTGGAGACAGCGCCAGTGCATCGCCAGACGTCGTCAGTTGGTGTGAAAGGGGCTTAACTCGTCGCCATGCAAAAGACGATAGTGGCGCCATCTATTGAGAGATGTCGCCTCTAAAACCAGTGACGTTGTTGTAGTGACATCGCGCAAGTGCAGAAGAGAACCACTGTCAAGTGCAGCATTCTATTCGGGCACCTTCCTCTATAATGTTGAATGCAAATCCAGATGGTGCACATTACATGCAGATATTCATCAAAAGTCTAACCTGTTATCCTGGGGAAATGTGCGTGAGGACTTCAAGGCCAGAGATAGAATGGCCTCCTCAGCTCATTTAAATCATGATATATGGTTCACTACCTTAGGCCTAAGAAAATAAACATTTTGTTTAGGGTAACCCTACCTACCCTAATTATGTCCTCTGTTCCTAATGTTTTTATGGAAAGTAAAAAACCGGTGCCGACAAGCACCATTTCATTTTGAAAACCATTACAAATAATTCTTTAATTTGAGTTGACTTTAAAATACTTTGACATGCACACAATTAATAAATGATATAAACAACTTATAAACCTTCGAATATGCATCTCTTTTTCTGGCAAGGACAATTAAAAAAAAAATTACCTACCAACCAACCCTATTTTTTTTCGGGACGTTACCCTTATATATATTTTCTATGCCTTATTGACGCCACGTGTCCTCGTGTTCGTTTCTCATTGCTGCAAAGTCTTGCCCTTTGCCCACTGGGTATGTGGAAATTAGCCGCCGACAGCCACTCCCCGAGGTGTACAGTTCTTTAGCCTACTTCCAACCTTGCACATGTCAGTTGTACGTCCGTGCTATTGATCTATCTGGTGATTTATAACCGCTCTAAGGTTATTGCCGTTGAGGTGTTAACCTTTTTTACTTTACAATCATTTGTAAGAAGGCCATTTCATCCTTCATAAGGTAAGTCCTAACTTATAAACTATTATTTAGCCTGATTCATCCATTCATCAATTCTAATCAGGAAATGCTTCTCAATCAATTCTCACCTGTATAGCCCCTCACGTACGTCAGGTCAGGTTCTAAGATACACTAAAAGATAAGTTAATACATGTATGTGTAATATTTTTTACATTAAAAGTTCTATGAGAGTGTGTTGTGGCCTGGAGCGAGAACATCATAGGCTCTCAAACTGGAGATCTTTGTTTGGATCAGGGTCTTAGCCGATATTTTGAAACAGGGTGTCCAAATAGAGGTTTCATAGACTTTTGCGTGTCCAAGGTGTGGTACAAAATACATACTACTAATAAGATAGACCCTATACCTTTACAGATTTTGCTTTTTTAGGCCAGATACTGCTTTGAGTGTCTTATAAAATTGACACTACAGCTTCTACATCTTCTATCTTCTAAGAAAAGTCATCTTCAGCAAATTCTGACATAAACTTTTGGGTGTGCAAACTGTCAAAAAACAGTGTTCTGCGTGTCCAAATGACACTCTGGACGCATTACGGCTAAGCCCCTGGTTTGGATCCTCATTACTGGTAGACTTGTTTGTCATATACATATTTACATAAACCTATTTGCAGTATTTTGAATGTCTATAGTGCATGTTCAACTGATAGTAAGATGAAGGTCATTTCTTCGTTTTCTTTCTCTTTGCATCATGAAAAAGCTGTTGAAAGCCACAAATAGGCCAAACCAAAGAAAATCGATGCGAGATGAAAGGAGTGGAGATGAAAGAAGTGGAAATATAAGTATGAAAATAGTTGCGCTGAGTGCAAATGTTAGGCAAATATAATAGATGGCTGGATCCGTGCACCAAAATAACTGGCCTGCACACGGATCCATGTGTGAAGGGAAATGGATGAATGTATAATGGTGATGTTGTGTATGAGGAATGAGTGTAGTAATTTAAAGCAATGTAGTGATTGTGTAAATATGGAGAGCTAAGTTTGATATAGTGAGTGAGTGAGGCGAGAAGTGAGAAATAATGGAATTGGTGAGCTATGACATAACATAAATATAAGTGCAAATGCATTAGCTAAAACACTATTGAGCCCTCTGCAGTTTAAGCAGAAACCACCTGTATTAGTGACAGGGTTCAACCTTCTCAAGGGCATATGACCTGGGCAGGTCCTTTTTTTCAAACCCTGCAAGGAGCACACCTCATGATGTGCAATAGGAGTTGGCACCTCCTGGAGAACCCTAAGCCAGTGTGGTTACCTGTTCACCTTATGAAAGAAGGGGGATGTGTGGATCTGTCTATGGATACCCTGCATCTAAAATATCCCTTAGTCCTCTTTGGATCTGAAGGCTCGCCCTTACTCTCCCTCTTTTTCTTCTTTCACCTGGGATGATTATGGTTTGTCATCGTTCTTCAACAATGACAATGGAAAACGTTTTGCTAATATCTTATGCCACCAAATGACCTTAGTGTGTCGATGTGCCTTTAAACACTTATTCATTCATTCCGATTTTCTCAATGTTATCTGGTTAAGATCTTACGACACTTTAAGGAATGTTTAATTTTCCTGAACCTTTGGATGAGGAAAGAACAAAGCACAGTGATCTTCAAAACAACTTTAATTCATGGGGTCATCGACTTAGTTTTTTCAACAGATTTTTGAAAATATAATGCAATTTATGTCACAAAATTCTCATTTTCCAAAATTGTTTTCTTTCTTTGCAATACTTATCCCTTCAGAAATACTAAAACTGCCTGAAATACTGTTCTGCCATGTCGAAATTCTTCTTCTGTCGTTATATAGGAATTATGGGTCAAAATCCAGGAATTCGAAATACAAGTTTTAAACCCAAAAATGGTATAAGACAGAATTGCTGAGTTAAATATTCACCAAATTTTGTCTAAACTATGTACACAATGCTCTAAACAAGAAGATAAAATTAAAATGACAGGTCATCAGGTTAATTAAAATTGGTAATCCTACTCCAACTGGCAATGCCTCTTAGAATTGTTAGAGTCAAAGTGTGGTGTTATTTTACTTGTCCATTAAAACTTACTAAGTGAACTCACAAACTTTCTATTTCCTTAATATAGGCAAGTTTTTCTTGGGGTAACAGGGTGTAATTGTAAAGATGTGCTCTTCCACATCACTGTCCTACAAAAGTAGTGTATGTATCCAGCAGATGTGCATGTATATTCAGTAAGTCAGCCTTAGTATGCCTAGCCTCGCTTTGAACTCGTTGACCTCTGACCTGCATAAATATTGAGAGTATGTGCGGCATACTAATTGAAAATTCCGTGACCTTCACATAATCTTTTGATTCATAATGTTAAAGCATGCTCTCATTTCAATGTCACGCCTGACTCTGGTTTTTGGCCGCTCTGTTTCATAGATAAACTCGCTTCCAAAACCCAGGTATCAGGTTATTTACAACTTCGCTGTTGAAAACCGGGCAGAGCCCTCGGGAGCCGCCCAAAAACACTGCTTGATACAAACCAAGGCAGTGGTGAAAGACGGCGAACAGTCAGTGATAACGCCTTAGAGCACTCAGCCATCAGGGCAGGCCCCTGTCTGCTGTGTCTTTCTGTTCAACATACTTACCTTTCTGTCAATGATTGTGCTTATGCTTGTTATTGTTAACTATTTTGAAAGGGTATTAAGACTGGATTTGATTGAGGATTGGTGGTGCTTATGCTTTAGGAGTCCAGCTAACCACTAGCCCCATAGCCAGAGGCAACAGAAACTTGTGTGGAACTATAATAATTGTTGCCTTTGTAGTTCTGCTGGCTATGAGAAAAATGACATTTTAAGATCACTAGCCTGCCCCCGTGCACGGCACGGGTTATGTTCAATATCATTTTTACACCAACTTTCATATTTCCATGCCTCACAATGCTGCATACTTTGAAAATGGATGGCACCATCAGGAGCTGTGAGACCATATTTTTCAAACATATAGGCTTTAAACCGTGGGTTTAGTTTAAAGTAATTGTAAATGATGCGACAGGACTTCAAGGATCAACAGGTCGACACCAAAAATTAAGTCAAATAAACAAATGATAATGCTCTGCAAAATAAGTATGATTATACTGCTTCCCCCTAAATGAAAATAATGAAAAGTACAGGAGATAAAGGGATAGAGAATTTAAACAAAAAATAGAGTGGATGGCCAAAGAGAAACAGCAAAGTTAAAATTTTCAGAAAAAATTATTAAGAGAGAAAGAATAACAGGATGCAGAGATAAATTCAATTTAGGAAATAGAGATGTTTTAAAGAGAAAACACAGAAGAGGATGCACAAAAAAGAAAAAAAAAGAGTGGGCAAAAAAAATGAAAATGTTGTGGCATTTCAAAAAGACGTAACTTCTTAGGTTATCTGCAAGGTTTTCAGGCAGGAGCAATTTTAGCTCATGTATTTTGAAAACTAGTAGCAGATACATTCCGATGCAAGATCTTACGTGGTGGTCTTAAATCGGCCAAGTTTAAGTGCATTCAAGTTTAAGATTTTTCTCGCAACTCGCTTTTGCACTTACCCAAAAGATTAAGACTGCTAGAGGACTTATGTAAGTTCTTTCTTGCAACCAGCCCCGGGATTTTGATCCTTACGTTGATGCTTAATCGTGTTTCATGTTTGCTTTTTAGCCTTGCAACATGGCAGCCAACACCTATCTGTCCAAGAGAGGGATGCACTCAATGACCTTTCCTAGCGCCTTAGAAGTTATAGTCTGGTATGGTGAAGCTGTTGCGAATGGGTACAATAAAGACACCAACCCACAGGTAGGAAACAATTTGTTTTTGCTACTTTAACTCTTATTTCATGGATATACATAACAACATAATTTAACCATAGCATAAGCACTTCTCTGATGAAATGTGAGGAATTTCATAATGTCTTGATTTTTTATAACACTTTTAGTTATTTCAAAATAAACATATAGTGTTTCTCCAATGATACTTCATTCTCAGAGTCCTTTAGTACAGAAGGTAATTACTATTTTGGCTAAAATAATGTTTGTTTCCATGGCCTCTGAATATAAAACCCTTATATGTTCTGCTTGCAACGACGCAAGCAAAACATAAGGTCTAGAAGCCTACGTATAAAGCTCAGACAGCAGGTGGTGCATGTCCCAGTCTGCGGTTTATTTGGGATGTTGTAGAGCCCGACCCAACGAGATCATAATGCTAAAGTCGGCAAGAACCAGGACGGGCTTTGAATGACGCGTGGTGCATACAGACGGTAATTCAACTTTTGAAATGGCGACTGTTCTCTTCGCCAATACTAATTAAGGGGGATAAGATAGTTGAGAAAAAGCCAGGATATTCGGTGATTGGTTGCTAAGTTCGATTTCATGGAAGATGGTGATACACTGACGAGATATCGCCTGAATAGATAGTGGTTTGCCATAGGTACTTTTTGTACTGATGATATTCTATGATATACTGAATGACATGCACGTGGTCTTTGTTGCAACTCCTGTAAACTATACGTATTTCGCATTAACCATTATACATTTTTAGTTTAATAAAAATGAAACGGTCAGTCTAATATAAAATTATGTAAAAACAGATGTTGACAAGTTATAAAACCCTTCTAGTATAGGTTGTATGTATGTATATATATATATATATATGGTGTACGTGGGTATGTCTGGGAGGCAGTGAAAATCGGACGTCCTAAGTTATCAGCCTGACCGTATATCAGTCAACGTTTGAACTGATTGTATACAGTAGTCGCGTCTTGGGAGCAATGGAATGTTATTTCACGTGGCGTATTGTTACGTCACTTTGTTTACAGCGTGTTGTGGTAATCACGTTGTTACCATGGTGTAGCACGCGGGCGTGACGTGACGTACATAACAATGGTAGGTATGGTGGCCTATTGTTGTATATAGGCCGTAAAATTCGGTTTCGAACATCATGTGTGTTCTCATCAGAGGCATAAGACGGCATCCTAGACATTTTGTCTCGGATTAATTATAAAAACCACCTAGGTTCCTAAAGGGCGATAGGAATCTTAAGCTATCCATTGGTATATTGGATGTTAGAAGGTAAAGGCAGAGGACTAGATGGCCATAGTGGTCCAGATGTCCGCTACCTTGGTGGTCCATCCCCCATGATTGGAGGGGTGTCAACATTGCTACTAAAGACGTGTAGGGTGGTGTTGCCTAAGGCGACTACTCTCCATTAATGTGGACCGATGGAGTCCTGTTGTCAAGATGCCAGTTGGGGTAGCTTGGCATCAACACCTTGACGATCAGAGTGCAATTCCAGGATAATTGGAAAAGGTACGAGAGGGGAATTGCAGGATGATCGTACCTAGTATGAGTATTAGAAAGTGTGAGTGTTCCTGGGACACAATTAATTCGGGTGAACTCATAATTTGTAGTACTCCGAGTATGGATGTTTCAGAGGGTTTGTGAGGTTAAAACCCATCGCTGAATATGGCACTGGTATGTCAATAGACAGTGTCATTAACCTCCTGCTCATTATGGGCAGGTATCCTCAAGTTTGCCGATTATAGACTGGTGAAGGTAGTGACGACATAGTCTGTCACTAATACATGTATAAAGTCCCCTGCGTCCTTTAATGTGATGTAGGGAATTGAAGATTTGCGACTATGAGTATTGGTCGCTTTGGAGGAGACAAGTAGGTGGGATAGGAGGAATGTAAAGTGTCCTCGTCCCAATTCATATCAGAGGTCGCATAGGCTTATTTAGAACCTGGATGATTTTGTCAATAGCTGTGTGTGGATTCTACATATGCTATCATGGTGGAGCATATCAATGGAGTTTTAAGGTGGATATGCTGCTGAGCCATATGTTTTATAGATCAGAGATATTGAGTCCATTAGGGACCAGTGTGCGAAGGCGAAATATCCACTTGCGTTCACATTTGTTACGTAATTCAGCCGCTGCAATACTGTCAGGATGAGCTGGAATAAATTCCAAGATGTGGATTATCATGTCGGTGGTGCCATTGTGATCAGCCCTAATATAGTGGCGTGAGACAATGTGTGATTCGCATCTTTGTCTGATATTACGAAGATGTTCCATGATGCGGTCCATTAGTCAGCGCTTTGTTTGGCCCACATAGACCTTGCCGCATTTGCGGCATTCTAGTGCATAGATTAAATTTGTGCACTTACATGATACCTGTTTGCGTGTAACATATGTTTTGTTATTGAATGGACAGCAGATGCTCCCTGACCGGTTGAGCATTCCGCAGTAGATGCAGACATTGCGTCTGCATGTATTGTCGAATCTAGCCCTGTTTAGATTAGAGTCTGGAATGGGTGAGATCTTTGCGCGAACCAGCAGATCTCTGAGATTCTTGCACCTGCGAAAACCTCTGGTAATTTTCGCCTTAAGAATGGGCCTAGTTGAACTAGAGCGATCCAATAAATCTAGGTTTGAGCTAACTATGTTGTTTACCTCATGAAACGTAGGGTGATGGGTAGTGATGAGGAAGATATATATATATATATATATATATATATATATATATATATATATATATATATATATATATATATATATATATATATATATATATATATATATATACATATATATATATATATATATATATATAAATATATATATATATATATACATATATATATATATATAACTATATATATATATATATATATATATATATATATATATATATATATATATATATATATATATATATATATATATATATATATATATATATATATATATATTCCTTTGAAATAATAGGGATCAAGGTAACAGAATCCCCTATAAACACATCTTTTTACTGCACCATATATACTGAACATGGGGAATGACAATACATTCAAGTTCGTCAAAAGTATTCCTCTTTTTCAAATTGTACTTTTGGTTTGAATTCTGTCATGTTCTATGCCCCCAGCACTTTATGTTTATGTCCAATATTAAAACCCTTTTACGACAAAAAATAAAAAGATATACATATAAATAAATAGTTGTTTCCATTACTGATACGGTCGATTTACTTTTTGTACTGATGATATACTGAATGACATGCACGTGGTCTTTGTTGCAACTCCCGTAAATTAATTGGTTCCCTTTGCCAGTAAAATGAGCCAAGCAACCAGCCATTCCATGAAATATATTTACCTTCATTCTCTAGAGGGAAGATAGATAAAGTTTCATTTAGCCTCCCTCCAGAGCTTAATTTTCTCTCACCAAAAAAAACGGTTGTGAAAATAAAGTGTTTTATTTGCTCTCTCACACTTGGTCAATCGCACCGAGTAGACATCCATGAATAATTGATTTATGCATCATTGTACATCATTATCCACAATTGTTCATATTATCTTCTTTGTTTGTCTGAATCACCTCCAAGGATGGCATAACCTCTAAAACATGTTTTAACATTATCAAGGGTTCGGTTGATTTTGGACAGGCAAAAATAACGCTGTCTGAGGACCTGCTAGCAGCCAAGGTAGGTGACAGCTGATTGGTTATCATAGATATTCATTGAATAATTATGAATCGACGAAACTGTTCAAGTTTGAATACCCTCTATCAAGTAGGCATTTGTAAACATAAAATCATATTTATTCGAAATAATCCCATCAAGGTGATCCGCCAAGGCATAAATATGATAACTATTGCAATCCATTACCTTCCTACAGTAGTGGGAACTATATTTTTACGTTTGACAATATAAACGAAGTGTACAATCTTTTGAAAAAGAAAAATAAGTAGGGTTGGCTCTAAGAGGTACCGACATCGTTTCAAAAAGAACTTTATAGTACCGTTTCCTTCCTGAAAGGAACTCTTAACGATACTAACCACTGTGAAGCTATCTTTTATTACGGATTGCCAAGGTTCCTAAACATTTACTAACCCCTGTTTTCCTTTTTACTTTGGCAATTTCTGAAATGTACATACTTTTTTTTTCCTTTTTCACTCCTTCGCCTCTACTGTTGCTATTCTCTCTAGATGTCCATGCCTATGAAATGGGAAGGTTATATGCAGTATTATTTTCCTTTTCATGGAATAACAAGGTAATGTCTGGGTGACATATTCTTGGCAAATCAGAAAAAATCAATAAATTAGTCAGATTTTTGGCTTCTTTTTTCTTTTCTTTGCAGTGCCAGTTAATCTTACGAAAATACGTGAAAATGACAATGATAACTCCAGCAGTCATCTGTGAAGCTCCTCATTAGAATGAGCAGCGCACCAGTAGTATCAGTTAGAAGTGGTGGGATTTAACCCGTTTGTTGACAGCAGTTTTTTATATTGTATAGCCACCAGGCCTAAGCTTCCATTGGCCCTACAGCCATTTTGATAAAGTTTCCTTACTCAAACCTGTTTCTTGTTATTCCTTTTTAATCTTTTTGAGTTGTTTTCAAACGGCAAAAAAATCTAAACGACAAGGAATGAAATTGTTCTGACCTAAGCATGTTAGTAACATTACTGCAGCTTTTCTTTGTGCAAACACTTTTCTTATATTTCCTCTTGTAGTTGGCAACATGCACTAATACATGGTACTATGAACTTCTTTGATTTTCAAACTATTTTGATGATATCTTTCCAACAAGAATATATTCAGAAACTAGAAATTAGAATAAGGAAATCTAGGACACTAGAAATTAGAGAATCTCTACAATCATTTACAAACGATAATACCAACTAAATATCTCATGTATGCAGCAACGGTTGGAATTGTGTAGATTTGTTCCAAATTGTCCTATTTATGCCTGACACACACTAAAAAGGGCTGCCTATTCTAATCATATCTTTCCAGTGTAAGCAGGTTTGAGACTTTATCTGAAGAAGAAATTATGTATATTTTGTCCAAGTATTTACCATAATGTATTTGAGGTGCATTGCAGATGAACAATTATGTAAAACTTTGTATTTTTTGTAGTTCACTATAAAGTGGGTCCCATAAAAAGGAGTACATATAAATTTGAATACATTGCCGATGAAAATTGCACATAAAGACATAAAATTAGGCCCATAAAAAAATTGGAATAAAACATTTGATTAAATGATCAAAATGCTGTAATACTTTTTAGACAGTTGAATTGATATCAGCTCTGAGATTTTCGTGATTGCAGTTTCAGACAAGTGCTGGCTGAGTTTCTATCAGAGCGGCTGCACTCGAAGGTTCCTCTGCATGGAGATGATGTAAGTAAAGAGTATCTTGTCAATTCTAATTTGGAATTTCGATTTTTCGTCAATTTTTCTGCCATAATGTGGCTAAACCATGACTAGCCAGTTGTGTAATTGATGGAGGAAACTAATCTTAAGCCTGGTTCACAATGTCAAGAACTTGTCTTGAGACTGCACCAAGAACCTAGAATTTGGTAAATTCGGCATGGTCTTGACTATGTTCCGGGATAATTCCCAATAGGTTCTTGGTGATCCTGAGACAAAATATGCAAGTCTTGGCACTGCTCAAGAATTTTTGAAATTCTTCAGCATGTCAAAAAATTACCAGAATTTCTTGGAGGTGGTTCAAGATTTTTAAAAGTCTGGGACATATCTGGGAAGGTTCGCAGATAAATCTCAGACAAATCTTGGTTGTCTGGGAAAAATCTTTATCGTCTTGAGACAAAATCTGTCTCAAGACTTACCAGAATTATCCCAGACTGTCTGGGATTATTCTTGCGAATGGAAGGATTAATCTGGGATAAGACACAAGACCTCATTAACATAGTCTCAAGAACTTTGTTAATAGGGCGGAAATGACATCATATTTGGAACTCTTCACTCCCACGTGGTGCAAAACAACTGTTAATTCAAGTATGCCCTCTATGGGACGCCTATGGCACATTGGCCAAGGGTTTCACAACATTTTTTGTGGTTAATGCGAATCTATTATTTATATAATCACCATCTTAACCAAAT
>CAWWDR010000793.1:15000-17500 GCA_963942565.1 Maea johnstoni | reverse complement strand
TTGTAGTATTGTAGTACTTACTGACGCCAACGGGGGCGTAGAGTGCGCTGATCCAGATAATGAATGGGACAGACAGGTGGTGATACACATGTAGGAAGTTCAGCTGGGAGTCCTTCTTCCGCAATACCATGAACACAGTATCCAGCATCTCGACCAGCTTAGACACAAGGTACAGCCACATCGCATTCGAAGCCTGAAATTAACGAAAAGTGGGAAGTGGATGAAAATACGTTCTTGCAGAAAAGCACTATTTGACTTCAAAGACACTTCATTTGCCTTGATAGACAATTGAATTGTCCTTAAAGACAAATTATTCGTCTTTAAAGACAAATGATTGGTCTAAAATGATAATTGATTAGTCCTTAAAGACAATTGATTTGCCTCTAAAGACAAATGAATCATCTTTTTATCGAATGAATTGTTTTTAAAGACAAATAAGAAAGAACGACTTCCCAAAGAAACGACAGAAAAGACAGATGACTTGAGAAAACTCATTGGGGACCAACTGTTGCCATTCTTACTATTTACAGCAAATGTCACAATTTGCCTTTTATTTGCAAGAAAAAATAACTGTAGAAGAAATTCATATTCATAGGCAACCCTTATATTACATGGATCGATAGATGCAGGATGCCGATTTGTTCCTAGACTTTTGTTCCTGGAAAACGATGAGACATACTTTTGCTGATCGCGATGTTCTGGTAGCATAATCGTATCGGGGACACATGAAGCCGCCGTCTGCCTCCCAGGTACCAGTCAGTAGCTGAAAGAACAACACAATGCTGCAATACTTAAAGAAGTTTAAATAAACAACAAAAGAAATCTGAAAACGACTAGAATGCTGACAAATAATACTTGAACGACAGAGCGGCCTTCCATGGTCGGACAGCAAAATGCTGTCAAAGAAGTCAACAAAAGTGATTATTATACTTTATTTAAACAGTATCGCACGTTGCATTCTGATATATCTTTCGTCAAAAGACATAGACAGTAAATTACTAATTCAAGTTACGATCTAAGTTTGCGCAGAAAGAGAGAGTGTCATTACCGAATTTAGAAAATAAATCACTAATAAATGCAGTAAAGTACCAATCATACCCTTACCTGATTATTCAGTACATATACATATACTATAAGCTTGGATGAAGATGTTTGGTAATCTAAGCTATAAGCAACCAATGATACAGTTCTATTGATTATATGTACTCTCGGTGATAACGAACTACTCTTAACGTGAATGCGCACTTATTTAAGTATTGTGTCCAAGCCTCTCCATCACGGTACACAGAAGAACGACATCGTTCTACAAGAAGTAGTATACAGTGGGCCTATTGAAACAAAGCAGATAAACTAACTTCTGCAAACACTGGAATATTCCTAACTAAATATTTGCATGTCAACAAATCATTGATTGAACGTATGCAGGGGCGATACAGGCCTGAATTTGACTGGTGCCAAAACTGAAAATGGCCACCGGGCACCATAGGTGCTCGGGATTAGTGGCAGGGGGTCTGGGGGCCAGAAGCCCAAGGGTTTCGACGCTCTGAGATGTATTCTCAGCCACTCGTGGCACTTAAAATTATAAATGTTATTGACTTACTTTTCAAAGAATTTCATTTTATTTCTAGTATTTCTTAGCCATATACTGAACCACTCATTACTCACTACTGATCTTTGGAATGGATTTCATAATAAAAGGCTAATTTATGGGTAAAATAATTATTTATTTCTGAAACTGTAGTGATCGCTTACATATTACACTTCACATGCACTATCCCCACAGGGCGGGGATAGTGAGTACCTCCAAAACCCTCCTTTAACATATCACAATTACTTGATTTTGATTAGCCCAATCGGCCATCAAACAGTGGACAAACAAATGAAATTAGATCTTGCCATTGTCCAAATCAACACAATAAAAGTTTATTTTCAAATTCCTTTTTTCAATTTTTAATGCCCACATGTCTAGAAAATATGGTTCACAAAATGTGCTCCAGGGGTGGGGATAACTCACGAAAAATGTAGCCTAGGGGTTGGGACTATGCAAAATAGGGCAGAAGGTCAGAACACTATCCCCCCCCCCCCCCCCCCCCCCCCCCGTCCAGGGGATTAATTAACTGATGCATTTACCTAGTTAATCCTGAATACACTCCATCCAAAACTGGCAAAAGAGCAATTGGATACCAATATATGTTGACCAGTATAATGTACCATTAATGTTACAATACTACCTCCTAATATTGTTCATGATTTCCTAAAAATCTGATCCTTGAAATGTTTATACTTGTATACCTGGTTCCCAAAGTCATCTTCTACTTTAAAGTGAAGAGATGACTTTAGTTATCCAGCTGCAGCATGACTCGCAACACTCCAACCAGGGTTGCTTGGTGCTTACCCACCAGCGCTCCTAGCGGCGAGTATAATCACGTGTTTGCCAGGGATTGACAATCGTCTCCACAGGGAATTACTATCTCCCCCGGCCGATATCTGCCGTCCTTAT
>CAWWDR010000793.1:0-10000 GCA_963942565.1 Maea johnstoni | reverse complement strand
ATACCATATACTGTATAACGAAGATAAAGTTATCCATGCAATTAGTTGTGGGTAGAGATGTTTTTTTTTAGTTGAAACTCTGTCATCTTGAACTTTGTCCAATTTCTCCCACTCAGGCTTCGCAAATATTTTCAAACTGAATACTGGTTTCTGTTGACCTCAAATATATTACCCGTAATCTCTATTACGCTAGGCCACCGTCATGGCCGAGTGGTCTAAGGCATTGCAATTGACTATTATCTACGCAGGTTCAAATTCGACTCAACGAAAACGAGTGTGGATCAGGGTCTACAGATTTTGCTTCTTTAGGCCAGTAACTGCTTAGTTGGTATTGTAGGAGTGACACTACATGCACTATCTTCTTGAATTGTCATCATCAGCAAATCCTGGCCTACACTTTTGGGCGCCTGGTGTGGATGCTACTCCGGCTTTCTCCGCCACAGCAACTTGGTAGTGATTTAGCCTAATTGTGGGGAAAAGGGACGGCATAAATAAAATTTAAAAATTCCATATCATCACCTATGGCCACGGCGGACTAATTATAACCTGTAACCATACAATGTAATTTCCATATCAATACTAAAAACAAGTTAGATTTTAAAGTATATATGGATTTTATTATTGGCTTAAATATGCTGCACAGTTCCTGAACAGAAGGAACGTACATAAAGCAGAAGTATATGTACATTTAATACAAGGTGAGTCAAATCATTTCCCAAAACCACCTGGTTCACCGATTACAATCAAAGTATCTTTATCTATATAGTCAAACGTACATAACTGTAGATAACCTAGGGTCGTAAACTATGCATCTACGCTTACGGGGATTCACTTCTTTTGATATGTCGTTTGCACTCAAAAATCATAAAAACAAGAGAATGCCACGAGCTCTAGCCGACGTACGTGTCGCACCTGATATACATTCTGGCTTGATTGCTTTGGTGAGGTCAGTGTTCACAATTTTTGACCCTTTTGATAGGCTATCGGCCAATCCTGAAAAGAGCCTCCGTTAAGGAGTAACCCCAACCCGTCTTATAACAAAACACAACATGTTTTTTGGGAAAGATATATGTGTCTGATGAAAGAAAATCCATGTTGTGGTGAAAAAATTTGGTGGTAGCTATGTTTTATGGACAAAAACGTGCATCGATAATGCAAATTTCACAAAAAAAAGACTTTTTTTTTAAACGGTGGAGGACAACCACAAATATCTATCAAATAGATTCAGACTTGGTATGGAGTTTGATATTATGAAGCTTGATATGCATAAAATGAATCATCCTGGCTGAACAACTCTTATTGTGAAATAATGCATTTTTTATGTCAAAAACGGCCATTTTCTTTTGCATTTAAAAAAAAAATCTTTATTGATGTTTAATTTTTGTAGAATTTTCCTTACACAAACTTATCAAAATGATACATCAAAATTATTGCTAGACATTCCCCTTTCAAATGAGACTTTATTCATATACTTTGGTTGGCTACATGATCTCTAACGGGGAATTCATTTCCCCTACCCCTATTTTTGAAAAATCCTAAAAAATGCTTAAAAATAGAAGTAAATTTTTATTAAATTGTTCTTTCCAATATTCCCCATACAAATTACTCTTGATTATTATAGTAAGGTCCTTTTCTAGTGAAAAAGAAGTAAAATGAAGTGTTTAAGTTGTGTTTGCACTGAGTGACCTCGCATCTAGGGTAAATATGCAGAAATGGGTAAATTGAGTATTTTTGGACATTTTAGTTTTAATAAAAGGCATATAAGAAGTTCTTCAGGCAGGCAATCTAGATATCTTTAGAAAAAAGACACTAAAGGCTTTCATTTGAAACATCATTAGACCCCCCTTGCACATTTGTGTGTTAACAATATGACTTCATACATAGCAGCTGTAGTGAGGGCTATATACAGCAACTTGGTGAAAACTCACCTAATGGCAATCATTTTCTTGTTTTGTAGCTTCTTAGCATCATTCTTCACTCAAATTACATTTAACAGTTAATAAGGTCCTTGTTTAGTGAAATTGGTCAAGAAAAATGTTAGAGATGTGTTTGTACAGAGTGACCCCCACATTTAGGGTAAGTATGCAGAAATGGGGAAAACATTGTATCTTTGGATTTTTTTGTTTTGATAAAAGGCATATATGAAATTGTGCAGGCAAACAATAGATATCTTCAGAAAGTAAACACTATGAGCTTTCTTTTGATTACTTTTAGACCCCTCGCACATTCTTGTATTGAAAATATGGCAGAGCAAAGCAATGTGGTTATTGAAAAATTACCAGAAAAACTAAAAATCTTTTGAACAGTGCTAGACGCAGCCAATTAATTTTCTAAATCACCTATATTTTACAGAAAGTTTGATTTTATGAGGCTTGCTATGCACAAAAAGAATTATTCTACCAAGCCACTTAGAGTGTGATAAAAAAACACTTTTTATGTCAAAACGGGCATTTTTGAGGATATTTGTATTGCTCTCTTGTTTCTGTGATATGTACTGTACACAAACTTAGCAAAATCATGTAGGAATTTAGTCAAATGACTTCCTCTTTCATATGGTGCTTTAATCACATACTTAAGTTGGCTACAGGCTGTATGATGTTAAACCAGAGCAGAGAGTTCAAGACCTTGTCAGTGGTATATAATATTACTCAACACAGGTCAGCATGAATTGGTTGATAGAAGTCACCCCCTTACCAATGATGGCAATGAATCACTGAGATTACAAAACATGTTGACATCTATTCCCCCCTCAATACCAGCAGAGACAGAGGGGAATCCTGGTGAAACAACTAGATATATAGATGGTGGTTTATGGGTTTAATCTGGGAATGGAGAGGCATTTTGAGATTTTTGAATATCTAAAGCCCACCCATATTCTTATCATTAGACCAACTGTGACTGTCTAGGTCATCACTGAGCAGAATAAGACACAAACTTTCTCAGAAGCTCATATAGGCCTGCACACAGAAAGGAAATATTTGGGTTTTTTTCTCCATACTAAATTGAACCAAAAATGCTTTAAACAAGCATTTGGGTATCACATGTTATTGGATTTGCTTGTGTGGTATATATAGACCTGAGAGTATCCTGAAGGGAAATGTTTCTTCAATTGTCTTTAAGTTAAGCAATCTAGACGTTTAAAAAAAACTTTCCTAATGGATACTTTTCCACAAACTTATGAAGTTTGATGGTCCATCCTATTATTATGGATATATTCATAACACCATGCATGTTTCCTCAATATTTCCCTCTGAAAGTTTTTCACCTTGCTGGGATGGTATACATTTGTGAAGTTTAATGTGTTTCTCATCAGAATACCTTTTAAGGACTTCATACTTAGTATAGACTAACTAATCAAATTAAAGCAGGGTAGAGGAAAAAATTGGAACTGCAAAATTTATCTCACAAGCTACCTTATCCTATTCATGCATTTCTAATCGGAGAGAATTGTCTGAGTCTCAATACTCTTGAAAATAACTTAGGTATACAGCATAGCTGGATTATGCTGCAATTAAAAATTGTCCTTCAAATATACTTTTATTAGGGAAATAACCCCAAAATAGCCATTTCGAGGTGATGCAGAGAGAACTGTGTTGTACTAGTGTCAGTTCTTTCAATCCATTTAAATTAGATTTTTTAGACCTCATAACCAATGTCCACTGACAATTGATTTTGCTCCTTATATATATTTATATTTATATATATATATATATCTATATTATAAGAGAGGAGGCCCAATCCTTTGAAACGCATGATCTCCGTTGCCGCGCCTGTTTGCCTAATTCTGAGTTGGCAGTTTGGTGGACGAGTGTATCTAGATGGTTCTTAGTGTAAATAGATTTCAAAATGATTTACAAAAAGGTGCTTTTGATGCTGATTTCTCAATCTCGAGCGCGGCCGGGTTTGGTATGACCACCCGGCGTAATTGGTACTACCGATATCAAACTTCTGCTTCCACAGTGGGGTTACACTGCACGAACTTTGTTCGTTGTACGGTGGCAGAAGTGCGCTGACTGTAATAGCGTTAAGCCTACCCGGGTGATTAAATCAAGAGCATGTACAGAACGGGTTGAGGCGCCATGGAGACCCTGGACATTGCCTGCATGGGTGCTTAGGGACAAATCCCATGGGGCAAAACACAAACAAGGGCAGAGTGCTTCGACGGAGATTCGTCGAACAAACCCAGACAGTGCAGCATACTACGGTGGCGCATGAGTAACATGCATATTTGAGCTTAAGAAAAATCTGGACTTTTCTATAGTTCAAAAAATGTTTTTCAGACAACCAGTATATAGGCTACGCGGGCTCAAATAGTAACCATTTGAAAATGATCATTATGAAAAGAACTTGAAAATTGTGACGAAATTTAATGTCTTTATAAACTTAGAACTACCTCAAGCCGTTACCACACTTTTCGGAAAATGAAAGGTCCGTTTGAAAAAAGTTCTTAAATACAGCCACTAAAATGTTATAAACCCTTTTTATATAGCAACTTCGATAAACATTTATATAAAAATAGATGGATCAAATACAAGTATCTATTCATATATACATATATATATATATATATATATATATATATATATATATATATATATATATATATATATATATATATATATATATATATATATATATATATGTATATATATATATATATATATATATATATATATATATATATATATATATATATATATATATATATATATATATATGTATACAGAGAGAGAGAGAGAGAGAGAGAGAGAGAGAGAAATGATATATTACGCCATACTCTAACTTTGAAAATAGTTTTGAGTAGAAATGATTAAGATTATATGTATCAGTGAAATCATAAATGTCCCATCTTTTATTACAGCCGGTTTAATAACCCATGATCTTATTTATGAAATGGTATATCTATATGCCAAGTTTCTTGAATTATTGATACATAGGTTAGGGTTAGGTGGCATTCAATGTGTGGTCTTACAGATATCCGAGTGTGACATATGGTTTTTAACGTAGACAAATTTCAAAAAGTTAAACAAAAATGTGCTCTTGATGATGATTTTTAGAACTGCATATCTCCCCGGGAGGTCCGTTGAGGAGAACATGTGCACCTGATCAGGTTGAAACCAAGTTAATAGGCAAGCCACCCCAAAATAGCTGCGAACAATGAGGCCCTAACCACAACACCCACTGGTGTGCCTGCGGTTTTATTTGCGAGGGGGTCGAGCCCGACGCAACGAGAACATAAGGCTTAAGTGGAACAAACAGGACAGGGTTTGAATGACGTCTAGGGCATACAGACGGCAGTTTAACTTTGACTGTTCTCTTCGCCATTGATAAGGAAGAGGAGAATCTTAGGAGAATGAGATAAAAACAGGATATTCGGGGATAGATGGATAACTTGGATTTCATTGAAGATGGTGAAATGATAAGGTGATATTGCCTCAATATATGGTGGGTTTACATGTAATTTAAAACAGTATTTTGTATTAACCATTGCACTTTCTCAGTTTAAAGAAAATGAAAGGTCAGTTTGATATAAACATTTTAAATTGCAGCTGTTAAAAAGTTAAAAAAAACTTTTTATGTAGGTATTTCAATAGAAAATAGCAAACTCGATAAATCGGAAACAAGTATCAATGTGAAATAGATGATACTTTGTAACCATCTCTCAGCCCTTCTGCTGTAAAGACGATGTGTGCCAGTCCGGGGAGGTGGCACCTGAGACTCAAAATAGCAAGCGCTCAGTGCATGTACTGTAGGACTAAGGAACGTGTGTTCAGGTGTGACGAGGGAGAGACAGAGAGACAGACAGCGATACAGAGAACGAGAGAGAGGGGAGGGAGAGACAGAGAGCGAGACAGAGAACGAGACAGAAGGGAGGGAGAGAGAGATACAAAGAGAGAGCGGGGGAGGGAGAGAGATACAGAGAGAGATACAATGAGAGCGAGAGAGAGAGATACAATGAGAGAGATACAAGCGAGAGTGAGGGGCAGGGAGATCGATACAGAGAGAGAGATACAACGAGAGAGAGATACGAGCGAGAGAGGGGGGAGAGAGATACAATGAGAGAGACATACAGCGAGAGAGATACGGGGGGCAGGGAGAGATACAGAGAGAGAGAGAGAGAGAGAGAGAGAGAGAGAGAGAGAGAGAGAGAGAGAGAGAGAGAGAGAGAGAGAGAGAGAGGGGGGGGGGGGGGGGAGAGGGACATTCGGACAGACAGACAGATAGATGTACAAATGACATATGTTACGCCATACTTTCACTTTGAAAATAGTTTTGAGTGGAAATGATTATAATTAGATATATCAGTGATATCATGAACATACACAGCACTATATTCTTATTACAGCCGGTATGATAAACCTTGATCTTATTTGTCGATGGTATATCTGTTTCTTCTTGAATTATTGATACATAGGTTAGGTGACCCTAAATGTGTGGTGTCAGAGATATCTGGGTGCTCTGATATGTATGTCGTTATAAGATATTTCACGGTTTCCGTCCGCAGGACGGGTACTTTTCTAGTATATATATATATATATATATATATATATATATATATATATATATATATATATATATATATATATATATATATATATATATGTATATATATATATATATATATATATATATATTGGAAGGGGCCCTATTATGAATCAATTTGGTTTTCTTCCCGTGGAAATGTCATCACAAGATGTAAGATCATGATATTTTCTGTGTGAATACTAGTGACTTTGGGGCTATAGAAAATCTAATTGAGATTATTTGATAACCAACAAATTTGGTGGAAGAAGGTAGTGATGTGATGACCAAGCCACAGACTTGAAGGCTGCAATGGCCAAAAATTGACAGCCTTCCATTTTTCCACAAAAAACAAGGAACTGAAATTACTATCTAACCCTACCTAGGCTTGCCTCTTTCTTACAAATAAGAATGATTAAAAGTTAATATTTGGTCTGTTTGTTAATTCAATTAAATTGCAAAAAAAAATTGGAAGTCAATTTATTTACAAAAATCATTCTTTTAGAACAAAATCAAGGTGATTCTAGGGCCCTTGTTTCAATAACACACATATGAGAACCATATTTTCCAAGCCCTCAAGGAGGATCTAAGGTGGGGGATCCACATCAACTAACCATACAGCATAAACACAAGGACCTCACCTACCTAACAGTAGGTGGGTCTGGTATAAATTCTAAACGCTGTTCTTTATTTCATGAGAAACCCTCAAATTGATTCTTAATAGGGCCCTCTCCTATATATATATATATATATATATATATATATATATATATACTGTAGAACACGAAATTCACGCGTGTCCCAAGTATAGCGAATTGGGGAGTTTTGCATCATAACGTATCTTTATGTTAGCGAAGATAGCCGCCACTGACAGCGCCAGCACAGTAATAAAAAAGTACAGCGTTTTTATATATAGCGAAGCGGAACCACAGGCTAAGTACGCTTTATATAAACACACGCGGAAATTTCGTGTTCTACAGTATATATATATATATATATATATATATATATATATATATATATATATAATATATATATATATAAATATATATACATATATATACATATATATATATACATATATATATATATATATATATATATATATATATATTTATATATATATATATATATATATATATATATATATATATATATATATATATATATATATATATATATATATATATATATATATATATATATATTGGAAATACAATTGACACCTTAGATAAATCATTAAACTAGGCACATTTCAAGTCCGCTGTATTATCCATTTAGTTAACAGCATACCTCAGGATAGTGTAATGTCATTGTAGACACATCTGGCATTATGATCCTACCTTTTGTAACTGACAACATTAAGGAAATCAAGGTCTTTACCTGGATTATTGACACATATCCTGAAGCTAGAGGTCAATGAGGCCAAATGCACTGGCCAACTTTTGGTAATTCTTTTTATCCAACAAAAGCACCAGTCATTTTAGACTATCACAGGATTAGATAACCCTAATACATAACAATAAATGAATAAAACAATCAGGTTACGTTTGTAAAAAAGCTGATTATGACTAGTTCTGAAACTATTATGTGGAGCCATATTTACACTAAGGAATATGATATGGTAAATAATACATAAAATGGAAGCGGGTCTACTTTCTAGATTGCATCCATTGGTTGCCTTATTAAAACTAATGTCTATTATTATAACAACAAAATACAATATCAAATTTACACCTTCTTTGCATATATACTCTAAACATGGGGTCACTCAATGCAAACACAACTTTCATTGAGCAAGGATGTAATAAATGGTCAAGGGTAATTTGAGAATTAATGCTAAGAAGCCACAAAAGTAAAGTGAGATTGTCATACGGTGCGTATTTACCAAGTTGTTGTTTTCAGCCCTTACTACATCTACGTTGTACGGTGCCGTATTTTAAATACAAAAACATGTAAGGGGATTAATGATAATCAAATGGAAGGTCATAGTTTTTTCTCTCTGAAGATATATATTGCTTGCCTGCACAATCTCATATATGCCTTTTATCAAAACAAAATAATACAAAAATATTATGTTTTTTCCTGTTTCTGCATACTTACACTTGTGGGGTCACTCAGTACAAACACATCTCTAACATTTCTCTTCACCTATTTCACTAGAAAAAGAACTTATTAACTGTTAAATTTAATTTGAGTGAAGAAAAATGCTAAGAAGCCACAAAACAAGAAAATGATGGCCATTAGATGAGTTTTCACCAAGTTGCCGTATATAGCCCTCACTACAGCTACTATGTATGAAGTCATATTTTTAACACAAAAATGTGCAAGGGGGTTCTATTGATATATCAAATGAAAGCCTTTAGTGTCTTTTTTCTAAAGATATCTAGATTGCCTGCCTGAAGAACTTCTTATACGCCTTTTATTAAAACTAAAATGTCCAAAAATACTCAATTTACCCATTTCTGCATATTTACCCTAAATGTGAGGTCACTCAGTGCAAACACAACTTAAACACTTCATTTTACTTCTTTTTCACTAGAAAAGGACCTTACTAATAATCAAGAGTAATTTGTATGAGGAATATTGGAAAGAACAATATTTTAAAAATTTACTTCTATTTTTCAGCATTTTTGAGGATTTTTCAAAAATAGGGGTAGGGGAAATGAATTCCCCATAAGAGATCCTGTAGCCAACCAAAGTATATGAATAAAGCCTCATTTGAAAGGGGAATGTCTAGCAATAATTTTGGTGTATCATTTTGATAAGTTTGTGTAAGGAAAATTCTACAAAAATTAAACATCAATAAAGATTTTTTTTAAAAATGCAAAGAAAATGGCCGTTTTTGACATAAAAAGTGCATTATTTCACAATAAGAGTTGTTCAGCCAGGATAATTCATTTTATGCATATCAAGCTTCATAATATCAAACTCCATACCAAGTCTGAATCAATTTGATAGATATTTGTGGTTGTCCTGCACCGTTTAAAAAAAAAGTAATTTTTTTGTGAAATTTGCAATATCGATGCACGTTTTTCTCCGTAAAACATAGCTGCCACCAAATTTTTTCACCACAACATGGATTTTCTTTCATCAGACACATATATCTTTCCAAAAAAACATGTTGTGTTTTGTTATAAGACGGGTTGGGGTACCCGACCACTTTTGGGGTTTGGCCGATAGCCTATATGATGTTAGTCGCTTATTTGGCCAATACAAACGATGCAAAAAAAACTTTGCAGAATTACCGAAACCCTGGCACATGGGTACTCATCAGAGAGTACTCAGCGAGAACTATCCAATTAATACCAACATGATAGGGTTTAGATGGTTTTCAAAAATCTTTGTGTCCATGCACTGTGGACGAAAGTAGCCTCAGCATTGGAAGGGTTACATAATGGCATCATAACTTAGCCATAATACGGCATAAAAAGTAAGTGAAAATGCATGAAATCTGAAAACTCTGATTTACCTGTGA
>CAWWDR010000792.1:30000-31336 GCA_963942565.1 Maea johnstoni | reverse complement strand
GGCTGTTTCGTGTTAAGCCTGTTGCGACAGTATTAGTAATTTGTAATTTTGTTTTTTCGTCACTTTTTCTGCCATTACGAGGCTGTTTCGTGTTAAGCCTGTTGCGACTGTATTTGTAATTCGTAGTTTTGTTTCTTCGTCACTTTTTCTGCCATTTCGAGGCTGTTTCGTTTTAAGCCTGTTGCGACTGTATTTGTAATTCGTAATTTTGTTTTTTCGTCACCTTTTCTGCCATTTCGAGGCTGTTTCGTGTTAAGCCTGTTGCGACTGTATTTGTAATTCGTAATTTTGTTTTTTCGTCACGTTTTCTGCCATTTCGAGGCTGTTTCGTAGTAAGCCTGTTGCGACTGTATTTGTAATTCGTAATTTTGTTTTTTCGTCACTTTTTCTGCCATTTCGAGGCTGTTTCGCGTTAAGCCTGTTGTAATTGCTGGAATAGACCGCAGCACCTGGCAAGAACCACGGTCTGACCCTGAGTGGCTTGCAACTTTCGGGCATGCCCAGGCAGGCCCCAAAAACATGTGCAAAGTGTTTGTTTGTTTTAGTCGTCTTTTTTATTCTTAGGTAAGAGTTCTATATTTGTGCATATCTCCTTGTATTGTGTTGTCCGACAATTACTTTTAGCACTGTGGACAAAATACCTGATATGTTTTTCCAATACCAAGTTTTACCACAAACTATTGGGTTATTGTAAATTTCGAAGCAGGAACTATTTCTAAGTATGACTTATTTTGTCAGCGTGTTTACGCAATTAGTGTTTTAAACACCAAAAAAAAAAGCGCAATACATCGGTCGAGAATATGGTTTGATAAAATACAGTATCCTAAGTTGTCTGCACGAAGAACGGCAAGGATTTCTCACTTGAAACGGCGACTTTCATACCTAAATCCATCTTTATTACTTCCTGCCATCTCCCAAACGTATGCCGTGTTGGCATGCTATGATGTGCAATTAGTGTTTTATACACCATAACATATATATTTCCGATTTTTCCCATCAGGGCAGGGAGACTGTGTCCAGTAACGTGCGACATTTCCTAATGCAATGTCCATAAAAAGAAAAAAATCAAGAAAAAAAATAGTTCCGATTTCTCCCACCAGGTGGAGACTGCGTACAGTAACGTCATGGAGACTTCATTCGCGATTACAGCCCATAATCTCGAATGAAGTCTCCATGACTTTACTGGACGCAGTCTCCCCCTGTTGAGGGAAATCGGAACTACATAATGTTTTTTACCTTTTTTTTTTTGTTTTTTAAACTTTATTGAATGTTTTAAGAATTATCTAATCAAGATTTTAAGTGTTTTCTTTCATCAGACCCTAGACATAATGCGTAA
>CAWWDR010000792.1:20000-22500 GCA_963942565.1 Maea johnstoni | reverse complement strand
AGTTAGAAAACAAGTTTTCTCTCAGAGACCGATCGTTCAATGCCGCTCGGGGCCGTAAGACGTCTGGACCGCGTGCTGGAGGCTCAAGTGCTTCGCAGCCAGGTGGTCACTACATCGCCATGTGGGGAAGAGTTGTCGCTCTTCTCCGAGGACGGTGCCGATGGCAGGCAACACGAATGTGCTGTCTCCAACGAGTCTCACCTCCTCCTCGTGTCTAGCCGAACGGGAGGCACGACCAGCAGATCTGTCTTTTGCGTTGATTTGCACAAGGGGGGACTTTCGACACTTTTGTCCCTCTGCGGCCAGGACATTGCCGCAGCCTGACCAAATGTATTCCGTATTGTAGAAGCACCCCCCTCCTCCGCATATATGGCAAAAAGTTTGCCGCAATTAGCGCTTTTCTCTGTTCGCGTAAGAGACAACATTGGAAAATTGCATATTTTTCGAATGAAGTCTCCAAATTTGCGCGAATGAAGTCTCCAAATTTGCTCGAATGAAGTCTCCAAAAATTTGCGCGAAGGAATTCATATTGTTATTGCGAATAAAGTCTCCAAATAATTCGTCAATTCAAATTCGCTTCTCTGTCCGCGTATGGGAAAATATTTAAAACGTTTATATTTCGCGAATAAAACCTCCAAAATTACGTTTTTGAAGTCTCCAAATTTGCTCGAATGAAGTCTCCAAATTTGCTCGAATGAAGTCTCCAAAATTGCCCGAATGAAGTCTCCAGATTTCCGCGAATGAAGTCTCCAAATTTCCGCGAATGAAGTCTCCACGCGTTTGCGACTTTATTCGTAATTTAGAATTTTTGATTTTCGTCACTTTTTCTGCCATATTGAGGCTATTTCGAGTTTAGCCTGTTGGGACTTAGTTCGAAATTTTGAATTTTGTTTTTCTCTTCACCTTTTCTGCCATATTGAGGCTGTTTCGAGTTTAGCCTGTTGCGACTGTATTTGTAATTTGTAATTTTGTTTTTTCGTCACTTTTTCTGCCATTTCGAGGCTGTTTCGTGTTAAGCCTGTTGCGACAGTATTAGTAATTTGTAATTTTGTTTTTTCGTCACTTTTTCTGCCATTACGAGGCTGTTTCGTGTTAAGCCTGTTGCGACTGTATTTGTAATTCGTAGTTTTGTTTCTTCGTCACTTTTTCTGCCATTTCGAGGCTGTTTCGTTTTAAGCCTGTTGCGACTGTATTTGTAATTCGTAATTTTGTTTTTTCGTCACCTTTTCTGCCATTTCGAGGCTGTTTCGTGTTAAGCCTGTTGCGACTGTATTTGTAATTCGTAATTTTGTTTTTTCGTCACGTTTTCTGCCATTTCGAGGCTGTTTCGTAGTAAGCCTGTTGCGACTGTATTTGTAATTCGTAATTTTGTTTTTTCGTCACTTTTTCTGCCATTTCGAGGCTGTTTCGCGTTAAGCCTGTTGTAATTGCTGGAATAGACCGCAGCACCTGGCAAGAACCACGGTCTGACCCTGAGTGGCTTGCAACTTTCGGGCATGCCCAGGCAGGCCCCAAAAACATGTGCAAAGTGTTTGTTTGTTTTAGTCGTCTTTTTTATTCTTAGGTAAGAGTTCTATATTTGTGCATATCTCCTTGTATTGTGTTGTCCGACAATTACTTTTAGCACTGTGGACAAAATACCTGATATGTTTTTCCAATACCAAGTTTTACCACAAACTATTGGGTTATTGTAAATTTCGAAGCAGGAACTATTTCTAAGTATGACTTATTTTGTCAGCGTGTTTACGCAATTAGTGTTTTAAACACCAAAAAAAAAAGCGCAATACATCGGTCGAGAATATGGTTTGATAAAATACAGTATCCTAAGTTGTCTGCACGAAGAACGGCAAGGATTTCTCACTTGAAACGGCGACTTTCATACCTAAATCCATCTTTATTACTTCCTGCCATCTCCCAAACGTATGCCGTGTTGGCATGCTATGATGTGCAATTAGTGTTTTATACACCATAACATATATATTTCCGATTTTTCCCATCAGGGCAGGGAGACTGTGTCCAGTAACGTGCGACATTTCCTAATGCAATGTCCATAAAAAGAAAAAAATCAAGAAAAAAAATAGTTCCGATTTCTCCCACCAGGTGGAGACTGCGTACAGTAACGTCATGGAGACTTCATTCGCGATTACAGCCCATAATCTCGAATGAAGTCTCCATGACTTTACTGGACGCAGTCTCCCCCTGTTGAGGGAAATCGGAACTACATAATGTTTTTTACCTTTTTTTTTTTGTTTTTTAAACTTTATTGAATGTTTTAAGAATTATCTAATCAAGATTTTAAGTGTTTTCTTTCATCAGACCCTAGACATAATGCGTAAAAGCGGTAGCCACAAATAAAGAGCTTGCCAAAAATAATAATTATATAATTGTATAACTAGCCCTTCCATATGGGAACTTTAAAAAAATCACTTCCAAAATCGATCATCTCGCAGATTCTGGAATCCGCCATTTGGAGGATTGGACAATCCGCCATTTGGAGGAT